>ML855190.1:0-13372 GCA_009831015.1 Picea engelmannii | reverse complement strand
GCTATTACAAGACTCTCAGCAGGCATAGAATCTGCAGGGATTCGATTTTTAAGCATTAGGAATCTTTGGTTAAAATCTTTAACTTTTTCTTTCGAGTTCATTTTTAAGCTTGAAAGATCCATGACTAAGACTTCCGGAGGTTTACCATCTCCGAATTTTTCCAAAATGCATGAGTCAAACTTTTCCCAAGACACTATGGTATGGGGCTATTGGGAAAAGTACCAAGTGGACGCATTACCCTCAAAGGTGTAAGGGAACAACCTACAGACGACATCTTCATGTTCAACATTACGGAGTCTGATGGCTAACATAAATTTTTTGATATGATCTTCGACTATCTGTTTTGAATCGGGATCAAACTTAGGAAGCCATTTCTCCGGGTTCTTAGGTAAAGGGTGCTGGGCTCCAGGTACCGCTACAGCATCCTAGTCCAACCAGGGTCTAGCAGGGTTGTTCTGATTTTCCATTGGGGAATTGGGTGTGGAAGGTTGAGAAGGTGGATTAGCTTCGTCAGAAAAGGAATCTCCTCCAGAAGAGGAAGGAGATGAAGGAGGTGGTGAAGGAGGTATCCCATATCCTCTTGCAACAGTATTTGTGTTTGGATCTGTAGGATTCACAATGAGGTCTATATCACCTAACTGTTCTCTGATATCAGAGAATTCTAAAGGTTGACCCCACAAGCGGTTTGGTCGCCTAAGACTAGCTAAGGCACTATGTGTTTTGATAAGAGATTGACGAACGATCTCTTGGAGATCACCACCTGTAGGATTAAGGGTTGCTGGCTCAACTGTGATCTGCAGATCTTCGGTTGAAGTAGTTGTTGTTTGAGGGGGGATATTATCTTGTGAACGGATTCTAGTCACTATAGGGGTGCGATTAGGTGGAGGAGGAGTCTTGCGACCACCTCGTGCCATTAATTAAGTTCAGGCCCTCCTTCTAGCGCCATTTGTTGACGGGTGAAACTGACCGTCCGTCAATTGAGAGAGTGGAACTGGTCCGGGGTTGTCTAAATAACCCAAGCCGTTTGGAATGGACTACCCTGATGAGTTTAACAGCTCCGTTGGCCACCCTAAGGTCTTTTAAGAAAACCAAAGACAAAACTAATCTAAACTAACTAATCTATATAAAATAAATAAAACAAACTAAACTAATTAAAACAAACTAACTAAAAACTAAATAAAAGAAACTAAACTAACTAACAATAAAAAAATTAACTAAAAACAAACAAACTAACTATTACACTAATCTAATTAAAACAAACTACTAAATAAACTAAAACTAAATATAACTATTCTAACTATTATATACGATATACTAATTACTATTATAATAACTCAAATCAACTATCTAATTACCAGCTGTAATATTACTTATTCACAAATGTACACTATGAACAATCTATAGATTTAATTAAAACCTGCTAAACTCACGTATTTTCTGCCCTAAGACAGTCAGGAATCTTTTTTGATTTTGATATTTTATAAAAAAGAAATAAACATTACTGAAATTAAACAATCTAATATATTTACTGATATTAAACAATCTAATATAAATCTAATTAAAATTATATCTAAATTAAACTACTAATAAAAACAGTAAAGAAAAGATTAACTGACCTGGAAACGCTCCTAATTTGTCCTGTGTGTGATGACTCTAAAGTTGTTCGGCGGAAGTAAAATCGCACTGGTTAGTCCAAAAGATTTTCGTAAACGATCAACTTTGCTGCTCTTTGAGTTGGTTTGCAGGACAAACAAGACATAAAAATATCATAACAACTATAAGATGTATAAATCTCTGCAATAAGGGAAACCTGTTATGCAAAAACTTATATTAAATAATTCAACTCATGAAGAAGATAAACTTGTCATTCACAAACTAAACTAAACAATTGTTATTCCTTTTATACAATTGGAAGAAACCAGATATGGATTATAGTGATTAAGATTATATCATTTGCACATGATCCAGATAGCTAAAGTAGTCATAAATCATAAACAAAGTGATATACACAACATGAAACAAAATGTTGATATATTGAGAAGCTAAAGC
Source organism: Picea engelmannii (assembly GCA_009831015.1). NCBI lineage: Eukaryota > Viridiplantae > Streptophyta > Pinopsida > Pinales > Pinaceae > Picea > Picea engelmannii. The sequence continues at coordinate 11,323 of ML855190.1, read as the reverse complement.
TGTGACAAAACATCAATTCTGCTTCAGTCTGTATTAGAACTCCATATCCTTGTTCTCCCACGAATGAGGATGATGATTATTACAAAAATCATAAGTATATATAAGTCTCTTCACAAGGTAAAACTTCCTTGTGGATAATATCAAATTGTTTTACATAATCTGGGAAATATCCCAAAATCACCTAAACTAAGAAAATAAAATGCAAGTGAAATCTTTGAAACATCCCCTAACTTCTCATCAATTCAATTGCAATTTCGAATTTACCTGCAATAGAACACAAATATCAAATTAGAAAGATATTTCAGTAACAAAACACTAAAAAATTGATCTTACAGACTTAGCTACAGAAACATCTGATTCTGTAGCTAGTCTAAAATAGCATACAAGACCAGATAGAAATCAAATGAAATCTTTTAAAACAATCCCATTTAATTTCCTTTTAATAAACATTAAAAAATGAATCACTATGATTAAAATGAATTTATCATTCAAATTAACAAAATCGAAAAGGATGCAATCAAAACAGGGTAAGAATGCTCTGTTTTAGTTGCTATAAAATCGGGTCGGATAGTAACCAAACTGTTTCATATCCAAATGAACTCAAGCAGTGAATCATATCGCATAATATACGATTGTAATCAACACAATCATAATCAATACAATCACATTATGAACACAATCAAAATTGATTTGTTACGGCTGTAGCAATGTGCATAAGATTCATATCGTTTTGATCAAATGCTAATATGGGAAGACTATTACGATTACAGTCAAAAAGAAACATTCATTACAACATCAAACTTCACCATAGGTCACGATCATTGAGCGTTGACACGATCAACAGACAGGATCACATAGTGATCGTAATCATCAACAACAATGATAACCATAAACTGAGTAACATTCACAACAAATCGGGACTAAGTCAAATATTGCAACAAATTGTAATCCTGGGCATAATCACAAATTTAAACAAGATATTTGCTGTAATATGAATCGGACTGATAACATGGTCAAACGATGCGAATCGAATAGTTGCAATTTGGTTATGCATTAACATAATGATATTCGAATTGGTCAAATCAGACACAGAATATAACATTATAACAGTTATGCCAATCATATCGTATAGAATATAACCAATTCAAATCGAACCATTGACTGTGTTCAAAATTGGAATACCAGAAACAACCTGTGTTTAGAAAATATGTTAACAACTTCAATAAGCGACAGAGTATTCAATTCGAACCAAATTAAAACAATCAAATCCATAATACGATTAATCGAATCAAAGCTAAATCCAATCAAAACTAATTCGGGAAACGAAATTCAATTAATCAAAACAAAATTATATACAATAACTCATGCTTATGTGTCAAAGAAAATCCACGCTGTAGACAGAGTTTATGAGTTTGTCATATAAACAGGTGATAATCATACCAGTGAGGTTGATCGAACTATGCCAATTTTGAATTGACGACCATTGTAGCCGACTCCACGTTCTTAAACAAAATCGAACCCGTTGTTCACTGCTTCTTATCAGTGGATGGCATCTTATCCTTTTGACTAGAGAGCCTTGCAACTTGATCCTCCAGAGCCGGAATTCTGGACTGTAGCATTGGCACATCAAGGTAATACCTTTCTAACCATGAGCCACACTGATCACATGGTGGAGCAGCTGGTTCGGCTAGAACAGGAGGGGGTTTTGACGAGTCACCAGGGGTTTCACAAGGTATTTCGATGCCTGGATAATTAGGATCATTTTGCAAACAAGGTGGTAGGTTCTTCACAAAATCATATGCGGGTTTATCACACAGACCTTCTGAATAGGGATACTCACTTGCCAGATATCGTTCAATCTCTGAGTCAGAATCTTCACTCACCATGATAGGGTCAGGGTTGACAGGAATTTTCGTTTTTTTTCTTGCCATGCGAGAGATTAACTGGGCGTTCTTTTTTCCTTTAGAATTCAAAGTAGGTTTGGCCTTAGGCCTTTTAGCCATGGGTTTAACAATTTTCACATCTGTGGTCACAGAATTGGGTAGGTCAATAGGTGAGTCGGGTAGGGGTTTAGGTAACAAAGCATTGTAAGGCACAGAGGGTACTGTCTTGCTCTCGTTTACCACAGGTTTGTCAACCTGAGGTGGGCTTGATTCCTCGAAATTATTGCGAATAAGAAAATATTCCCAATAGTCTCGACGTAACCCCAAATGACAAACCACAAGCATTTTAATTAACCCAAAATGAAATAGGCTATTATCGGCCTGGTTCTGTTTGTATCTTTTAGACATTTTAAACAGACTCCTATGCAAGTAGTAAGGCATATTAAGCTCATAGCCCATGAAAACCATAAGTAGATGAAGGTGATACAAGAAAACGAAACCATACCTGCCCTCGCAGGTGATAAATTGTTTAGTTATCATCAACAAGTCGTGCCATCGTTGCTTTAGCATATTTGCGGGCAAACCTTTGTCACAGGAGCTCACTCTTCGTGACTAGAAGAGCAATGTCCACGGGACATATTCCACTTTGTAATTTTTTGACCATCTCTGTCCAACAGCAGGCAGACCAGTAGCTAGACTGAGAAATTGCTCATCAATTTCCAATTGCACATCCCCAACCTTGGCTCGGCAGCCATCAAAGGTTAATGCAAATTGTTGAGCCACGCTAGGGTTATAGCCATCAAAATTTCGTATGAACGGGAGCCATCCGAATTCCTCAAGGTCACTGTAAGCACCATCAAACATCAACAATGCATGGCTACCATTGGGTTCAATCCTTACGACCAGAGCCATGGAGCAGGCACATGATAGGGTTCGGATAAACAACAACACACAGGAGCAAGGATCGTTTGGGCTAACAGCTGCGAACGATGAAAGGGGAAGTGAATTAATGGTACGCGTGAAAGGGTGGTGGGATTATCACCACCATGCAACATAGTAATGACAAGGTACAACGTTGTTCAATCAATCATAACCAAAAATCAAACTGTTCGGCCAACCCAAGGATTAAACGGTGGATAGTAAACCAATGCGCCAATCTATGGTTTGAAATCATGAATGTTCAACGTTGAATCAAACCCAAAGTTTAATATGAGCTATTGTAATAATCCAAACCATTCCATCAAAACCCAAATGTTTAACCAATGCGCCATTGTATAACTTCAAACTATTGCCATTCCATATGAAATCAATCTCATATGTTATCCATGCGCTTGTTGCATAATATGTAATCAAAGTTTATAAAGCATTGTGATAAGAGGTTCCATAAAATCGATAAGCTAAGAGCTTATAATAGTAAGGATCATGTCATATAGAAACCAAAATCAACCATGACCCCCATAGAATCAAATATAACCCATAGATTTACCTGCTCAACGCCTTATCAATCAAATAAAGATCAAGTTACACAATCAAAGTAAGAGTAGGCAAATGGACATAGTTCGAAAAATCATTCCATCTACTTAATAATAAACCAAAGGTAAATATCAATCAAAATATCGATGAGCAGATCATGACACTTCAAACAACGATGGAGGAGTTTTCACGCTTTCAGTCGTGAAAACTAAATTGAAACCAATTTGCAAACGTCGCATGAAGTGAAAATATCGTCTATTTGCAAAATGCGACGAAAATTTGAAGTTCAGAAGTCATAGGTGTAGGCAGCTTTCGAGGCAATTGAAAAAATTGAATTGGATGTCAACAAGTTGATGATGTTGGTACATATTTATGAGTCATAGTTGATGAGTACTTGACACATGATTGGTACATGGTTGGTTTCACTTGTTTATGGTACATGTTGATTACAGATTGTTTGGTACAGGTTGGTGCATGGTTGATGCACTTGTTTATGGTACAGGTTGATTATAGGTTGAGGTACAGGTTGAGGCATGGTTCAGGTTTATTGGTAAATGTTTACAGTGGTATATCTCATAGTGATAGTGTGACAGTGGTTCCATCATTCTACTTCTACTTGAGGGCGATTGGACGAGGCAAGGACAAGTGGTGTTAGCTACCTTCCGGTTGTAGTCGGAGAACATAGGAGGTTGTAGCCTCCTTCTGGTTGTAGCCAAGGAATTGGGGAGTTGGAGCTTCCCTTAGGTTGTAGCCTGAGAAACTAGGGGGTTGGAGCCTCCTTCCAATTGTAGCTGGAAAACAAAGGAAGTTGGTGCTTCCAATGAATGTAATTCTTCAAGACATATAAGATAAAGGATTCTGTGGTTTTCTCCCAATTTGGGTTTCCACGTAAAACACTGGTGTACTGTGTATGTGTTTGATTGTTCATTTCTTATTTCTCATTATTGGATAATAATTCTACATTGAAATAACACTTGGATTATTTGGAGAAAAATGATTATAATTACGCTATTACTGATACACCCCCCCTCTCAGTAATCCAACAATTGGTATCAGAGCAGGTTCCTTCAGAAGTCAGTTTAACCATTGAAAGGTAGATCATGGAGAGTACCAACTCATATAAAAATGGAATACCACACTTTGATGGACAAAAGTATGGTTTTTGGAGCATAAGGATAAAGACATATATACAAGCATAGGGGTTTGAAATTTGGCAATCAATTGTAGATGGATACACAATACCAACAGTTCCACCAACAATTGACAAAGCAGTGAAACTTGGTCAGAATAATTTCAAAGCTACAAATGCACTTTTGAATGGTCTTAGTGAAACAATGTTCACCAAAGTTGCACATTGTAAATATACCAAAGAGATTTGGGACAAGCTTCAAAATATTTATGAAGGAGATACAAAATTCAAAGTAGAAAAACTTCAAACTTACAGAGGTCAGTTCGAACAACTAAAAATGAAGGAAGATGAGAATATTGCAGCCTACTTCTTAAGAGTTGACGAAACAATGAATGCAATCATAGGATTGGGACAAGAAATCGAAGAATCTGTAATTATTCAAAAGGTACTAGGATCTCTTCCTATGAGATTCAACCCTAAGATATCAACACTAGAAAAAAGATCGGATCTGAACTCAATAAGCATGTACGAACTGCATGGAATCTTCACATCATATGAAATGAGAACTGAACAGGAAAATCCAGATGTAAAAGAAGCAGCCTTCAAAGAATCCAAATAATAAAAGAAAAAGAAAGGGGAACAAGAAGAATATAGTAGCAACAATGACGTCTCAGAAGATGATGAAGAAGCGACCAACTTCATCAAAATACTAAACAAGGGAACCAATGGTAGGTATAGATGTAAGCTTCCTTTAATTTTTTTTAATTGTGATGGTATTGGTCATTTTGCTAACAAATGTCCTCATAAGAAAAAGAGAAATGATGAAGGTTAATCAAAAGGAAAACACACATATAAAGGCAAAAGAACTACAAAGAAAGATTTCAAGAAAATCTTATGCATCAAAGAAGACATCTCATCATGAGATGAAGATGAAATCAATGAAAATTAGACAAGAAGAGTTCTATTCATGGCAGTAAAAGATTCTGACAAAGAAGACTCTGAAGAAGAATATGAAGAAGCCGAAGAAGGATATGAAGAAGTCAAATATGAAATTGAAGAGGCAGAAGTTGACTATCGAGAAGAATTAATGTGTGCCATAGAATTTATCAGAAGAGAAAAGAAGAAAAACAAGAAACTACAAGAAGAACTAGACAAGAAAATTGACACTTGAGAACTAGAACAAATGATCACAAGATTGAAGGTTCAAATAGAAGAAGATAAACGAATTGAAGAAGCACTCAAATAACAACTAGAAGAAAAGGACAAGATCATTGGAAACTTGGAAGCAAAGATTGTCACACTAAGAAAGGATATTCAAAAGAAAAATATGTAGAATAGCTCAAAAGTTATGGATGACATTATCAACAGTAAAAAATCTCATCTTAACAAGTTTGGACTTGGATACAATCATATAGAAAAGGGATCAAGCTCCAAAAATACAGAGCAAGAAACAAATCCAAAAATCTATGCAGAAACAATCAAAGGGGATAGGAAGATGTACAAGAAAGATTATAGGGACACTTCTCCACTGAGAAGATTTAGATTTCAGAATCAACAAAAGATAGATAGACCTCAAGAAGAAGAATGATTCATAAGAGCACCTTCTTTCAAAAGATCTTCAACTCCCAGGTATCAAACTATATTTTTTGGTTTATGTTATGCATGTAATAATTTTGGACATAAAGCTGTGAATTGCAGAGCTAACAATAGGAACAATGACAACTTTGAGAGTCATACACAAAGAGTTTATTCAAGAATACCTAGTGAAACACAAAGAATAAGTTACAATAGGTTTGAATCTTTGAGCACTGAAGTGGAATGTTACAAATGTAACAATTTTGGACACATGGCCAAAAATTGCAGAATGACAGTCCCTCCTAAAGAACCTCAACACAATAACAATAGTCACAGACAAGAACCTCAGAAAATGACATGGATAAGAAAGAAAGATCAATATAGCAATGAAGAATGCACAATCTCTCTACAAGCTAATCAGAAGAAAGACGGTTGGTATGTTGACAATGGGTGTTCAAAACACATGACAGATGATAGAGACAAATTTATTACATTGTAAAAGGAAATAAATGGATCAGTCTCCTTCAGAAATGATAATTCAACCAAAATCAATGGAGAAGGGACAATCCGAATTGGGAACAAGAATAAAAATCCACAAAATGTTCTACTAGTATAAGATATGAAACATAATCTTCTAAGTGTGAGTCAAATGTGTGACCAAGTTCATAAAGTTACTTTTGATTCACAAAAGTGTGAGATAAGAAGAGAAGGTTCAGGGAAATTGGTCTGTACAGCTGCAAGAAATTCAAACAACATATATGTGTTACGTGAAATTGGAAATGAAAAGTGTTGTCTAGGAAAGGAAGATGAAAGTTGACTATGGCACAGAAGAATGGGTCACATGCATTTTTATAACCTTGTCTAAGTCAACAAAAGAGAAGCAGTCAAAGAAATGCCCCAGATCACTAAACCAACCAACACTTTATGCAAGCATTGTCAACAAGGAAAGAAAACAAAAAATAGGTTCAAATCAAAAGAATATTCAACAACAAGACCACTGGAAATTGTGCATACTAATCTAGTTGGACCAACTACAACAAATAACTTAAAAGGTGAGAGATACTTTATGTTATTAGTTGATGATTATACAAGAATGACTACAATTTTATTTCTCAAGAACAAGTCAGAAGCTTTTGAAAACTTCAAGATATACAAGGAAATGGTTGAAAATGAGATGGATTCAAGAGTCAAATGCTTGAGATCGGATAATGGAGGAGAGTTCACTTCAAAGGAATTTATGGACTATTGCAACAGTCATGGAATACAAAGGAAATTCTTCGTTGCTAGGACACCTCAACATAATGGAGTTGTTGAAAGAAAGAACAAGGCAATACAGGAAATGGCTCGAACAATGCTAATGGATTCCAAATTGACAGATATATTTTGGACACAGGCAATGCATACAACAGTTCACATTCAAAACAAAGTAATGCTAAAAAACAACACTGATAAAACTCCCTACGATCTATGGAAAGGAAGAGCAACAAATGTGAAGCACTTCAGTTTTTTTGGAAGAAAATGCTACATCAAAAGAGAAGATGGAAAAATGGGAAAGTTTGACTCATGTGTGGTTACTCAAGTACAAGGAAAGCATACAAGTGTTACAATCTAAGATTGAACAAAGTTGTGGAAAACATCAACGTAACAATTGATGAAACATGCAGACCAAAATCAAAGGAAGAAGAAAACAAATCAATGGAACAACTTTTCGAAGAAGAAGAAGCAGAAGATGAAGTAGAAGAGGAAGATGAAGAGAATTTGACAGAAACAAAAGAGCAAGTTCAACAAGTATCTCCAAAGACACCTAGGAAACAAGTACAAAAGAATCATCCTTCAGATCAGATTATTGGAAACAAAGATGCAGGAGTTGAGACTAGAAGAAAAATCCGTTCACTAGAACAAACACACCTAACACTCTTATCTACAATTGAAACAAATTTTTTTGAAGAAGCCAACAAGGATGAATTTTGGAATAAGGCCATGAATGAAGAATTGGATCAAATAGAGAAAAATGACACTTGGGAATTGTTTCCAAGACCAAAGAATAAGAATGTGATCGGCACAAAATGGGTTTTCAGGAATAAATTAAATGAAGATGGACAAGTTACAAGGAACAAAGCTAGATTGGTATGTAGAAGATATGCACAGATTGAAGGAATTGACTTTGAAGAGACATTTTCCCCAGTTTCCAGAATGGAAGCAATCCGATTGATTTTAGCCTATGCATGCTCCAAAAATGTTAAAGTATATCAGATGGATGTAAAATCAGCTTTTCTGAATGGGGAACTTGAAGAAGAAGTCTACATTGAACAACCAGAAGGATTTCAGTTGTCAGAGAACGCAAATTATGTGTGTAAATTAAAGAAAACCTTGTATGGTCTAAAACAGGCTCCTAGAGAATGGTACTATAGACTGGATAAGTATCTGCAAAAGGTAGGGTTCAGAAAAGGAAGTGTAGACAACAAACTCTACATGAAGGTAAGTGAAGGAAATATTTTATTAATTTGAAGTTTATGATAGGTTAAGCTAGAAATTTGCAAGAGATATGCAGAATGAATTTGAAATGTCGTTACTTGGAGAACTATCCTTCTTTTTGGGAATTTAGATACGTCAAAGAAAACAAGGAATCTTTATTTCTCAAACCAAGTATATCAGAGAAATGCTAAAGAGGTTCGGAATGGTATATTGAAAGCTAGTTATCACTCCCATGCAAACCAGTTGCAAGTTGAGAAAAGATGATGATTTGAAGTCTACAGATCAGAGGCAATATAGGTCAATGATTGGTAGCCTACTATATGTGACAACAACCAGACCAGATGTAATGCAGGCAGTTGGACAGGTGGCATGATTTCAAGCAACACCAAAGGATTCACATGTGTTATCAATGAAGAGGATTTTTAGATATCTCAAAGGAACAAAAGAGTTTGGATTATGGTATCCAAAAGGAAAGGATCTATCACTTATTTCCTACACAGATGCATATTGGGTAGGTTGTATTGATGACTGACAAAGCACCAGTGGAGTAGCGTTCTACTTGGGTGAGTGTTTAGTATCACGACTAAGCAAGAAATAATCATCAATATCTTTATCTACAACCAAGGAAGAGTATATTGCAGCAACATCATGTTGTACACATGTTCTTTGGATGAAACAAACTTTGACAGATATCCAGGTTGATTATGATGAGCCCATTCCAATCTATTGTGATAATACAAGCGTCATCAGTATCTCGAAGAACCCAGTGATGCACTCCAAGACGAAGCACATTCCATTAAAGTATCACTTTCTACGGGAGTAGGTTGCAGAAAAGAACATTAGAGTTGAGTATGTGGGCACAAAAGAACAAGTGGTAGACATCTTCACAAAACCACTTCCATGAGAATCCTTTGAATATCTTCGCCAGATACTTGGAGTTATTTCTACTCCAAAATGATTTTTTTTTAATGCTTATCTTATATGTCTTATATTTACACGAGGAAGCACCATAAGAGGACAATTCAGTCAGGGGGAGAAACCCCATATGGAAAGATACCTTTTCCATTGATGACAAAGGGGGAGAGATTTATCAAATGTAGAGGACAGAGACATGATTCTAGGGGGATCATGAGTGATATGATTTCAGTATTGCATCAGAGTGTTTCCATCAATGCCAAAGGGGGAGATTGTTGATTAAGGTTGGTTATAATTGATGTCAACCCTTGAAGAAAGCCCCGTAGCACAAAGGTTGGGTAATGGACACAAGATTGTTTGATATAAAGATGACTCATTATTGTCTTGTCATGTTTGATAATAAGTATAAATGGATGAACTCCAAAGTGGTCCCCTTATGGTGAAAGCCCTCACGGGAAGATGCTTTGCGGATTGAGTTATCCTAGAAGTATGGTTAGAGAACCCATGCTTATTTGTGGAATAATGAGATGAAATCCAATGAATTTTTCAGTGAAACTATCCTATATGGATTGTTATTTTAATTCCATTTCCGGTGGTATGTGTAACATCACATAACTCCTCATAGTTAGAGAGTTATGGCCATGAGACGTTGGAGAACCTAGGTTTGGGTAATGGAACCAAGTTTGTTTGATGGATAGTGGTATGAGTTTTGATATATTTTCAGGTAATACTATTCTATATGGATAGTACATGTCATTCCATTTCTGGTGGTATGTGGAATGTCACATAACTCCTCACGGTTTGAGAGTTATGGCCTTACGAAGTTGGTGAACCCTCATGTGTCATCTAGAAGCCCCAAAAGGTCAAAGTAGTCAAAGTGGTTTAAGAGATTTTAAAAGGTAAATAATAAAGTGAAGTGTTGATTGTACTATAATTCAAAGTGAATAGAAAATAAATTAATTCAATAATAAATTTAATGGAGAAATTAGAAGTGGGTTAACCCTAAAATAAGGAAAGTGGGCAAAGTGACCTAGAAGATGTTGTTAAGGAAGCTACTTGGAGAGTATACATAAGAGGCATGGCTCTCAAATTTAAGACACAATTGAGCATATTGAATACCTATAGGTGCCTGAGGTAACAAAAGGATATATAAGCCTAATTTATGAGGAAAGTGAAGAAAAGAAGGCCGAAATTCAAGGAAGGATAAATTCTTTTGATGATGCTTTCTAAGGTATGTTTTTTTTTTTAGGTCATCTCACCATTTTCGCAATAAATTTTTATATAGAATGATGTAGACCATGAAATTTATATTTCATTGAGGAAACATATCCAAGTATCTGTGGTAAAAAATTCATCTTGTGGGTCGTTTTATTTTTGGAGTTACACTTCGTGGAAAATAGGGTTTGTGGCTAGTCCCGAAACTAGTCAAAAACAAGTGTTTCAGATAAAAACGTCATAACTTTTTCATAAAAGATATAAATTCAGTAGTACCAAATGTTTTGGTTATATTACAGTTTTTAGTATGCTGTGTAACAGTTTCAGATCAATTCAACAAATATTCCGTGTTTGCCACACTCTACAAGGCCGTTCTCTAGAATAAGACATAATTCAGCAAGATGTGCCATTTTTGCCATAACTCCTTTTATGAGAGGTTTCAAGTAGTGACACCTGGAGGAATTGCATAAAACACACTGAAGAACATTGTTTATTAGTTTCAAAGCTTTATTCATTACAAGTACAAAGTTATGATTATTTCAGGTTAGGGTTGTTGACTAATCCAAAACTAGTCTTGTGAGACTAAAGAAACGTTTGATGAAAATGCTAGTCTCTTTTTGTTAAAGTTAAGGAAGGTTTGCAGGTATGTGATCATATA
>ML855189.1:27429-51985 GCA_009831015.1 Picea engelmannii | reverse complement strand
GATTCTCAAGGATGGAGGATGGTTTCCAAATCCTTGGGTACCTACACCAGAGTGTTACACCTGCCCAAGACAAGACAAATAACCAAGATACAAGCCTAAATGTCAGAGGGACAAGCAAGTGAAGCTTGTTTTCCTAAATTACAGTAGTAAACAAATGTATATATCATCAATGGAATCAATCATTTATTACAAAAATAACCATCAAAACTATCAAGTAATTTTTGGATAATGAAGCATTGAACCAATAGATGACTTTCTAATACTTTAGCACAAGTTTCGATGGAGAATAAGGGCTGCAAAGAGATGTTTTCAAATGTTTTTCAGAGCATACAAATGGATGTAGCAAATATTTTCTATAGTAGCAAATTTTACTCCAAGAAACTAACCAACAACTTTCCCAACAATAACCAATATCAAGTAGATAAACAATAGCAACTTGCCAACTATTTTCAGCGATAAAAGAGTGAGAAATTAATCTTGAAAAAGAGAGTTTGAAGCAGACCTAATGGTTGTAGAATAATTTTGTAACAGAATCAATATATCCTTGACCAATCAAAATGCCCTAATGGCTCAAGCAAGCTTAAAGCATCAGGAAAAGTTTCCAACTTAGACAAATACAATATCTCATAATTCTACGTATCTCAATGCAATGATTTTATTTCTCCAATGCAAGAGATTAGTTCATTTAACTATAAGGTTATGGAGTATTTAAAAATGAAAGATTTATTTGTGCTACCTCCCTGGGGATGTAAGCCCTTTTACTCCCCAAGTTAAGTGAAACTAGCTAAGGAAAACCCTAAGAGTGTGTAAACCCTTTTACTCCTCCTAGTATTCCTTTGTGCAAAAAATTATACCAAGACAATTATGATGGGCTTAGTGGGGTTGTATGCCTTTATAGTCCCCAAAATATTAGACAATTAACTTTGTAACCAAGAAAATAAGAAATAACATGAAATATTTTTTACCTAGTCCAAGCATTAACAAGATAAACTCCGTTTAACAAAGAAAATTCACCATAAAAGCAAGAAATAGCCTCCAATAAATATATCACCTTACTTAGTCATCCAATAGCCAAAGAAAACCATAACAACAAAAAGTAACAAGAGAGGTATGTAAAAATGCCCAAGTTGGGAGAAAATTTTAGCCAAGAATCTTCTCCAAGATGGGAGAGTTATGATAAAATGAAATGAAATGATCTCTATTTATAAAAATCCTATTAAAATTGTTTGTCCACTTGATTTTAGGGTAAACCACAAATTAAGGGGTCAACAACGCTTACTTTTCCCTTTAAATTATAAAATTCAAATTTAACTTTAAAAATGCACATAAGAAACCCTAAAGTGGCATCATCCCTCTTCTAGGGTGATTTTTTGGCACCTTTTGCAAGTTTTTGGAGTATAATATGGAATTTGTTGGGCCTTCTAGGGCCTCCCTCTCATGAGCTTTGGTTTATTCCTTCAAGCCAAACCTCCTCCCATCAAAAAGTGCCAAGTGGACTGTTTTGGGGGAACAAGCCTCGCTTGGGCTTCCATGGGGCTTGAAGCCCACAGGTTGGATTCCAAGGGCCCACATACCATATCATGATGAATTGCCTTTGGAGGCCTAGACGACATCATGGATGACCTTACCTAGCCCCTATTTCCCAAATGACTTGCCTAGGAGAGGAAAAATATCATTTTTGGAGGCTTGACGTCACCTAGAGCTAGGGTTTGGTGGTGATGGAGGTGTTTCTCATTGACACTTGGCATGATTTGACCAGAGAAGGCATGGATTGACCTTGTTTCATGAATAGGAGGCTCTAGGAGCCCCAATGACCTCCACCTTCTTTTCCAACGACTTGGAAAAGTGTCAAAACATCTCCCTAAAGGGGTGACGTCATCTTGTTTTAGGGTTTATAATGTGAAAAAGTGTAAATTGAATATTATTATTTGTGTAAAGGGGTAAGATAAGGTTTGTTGACCCCTTATCTTATTTTTTACCCTAACTAAGTGGACAAATTGTGTTTTAAACATTTTGTATAAATAGAGATCATGGGAATCTCATTTCATAACATAACTCTCCCACTCTAGGAAGTATTTGGCTGAATTTTTTTCTATTCTTGGGCATTATGGTGTTTATCTCTTGTGCAATTTTGTTTTGGTGATATATCTTGGTTAATGTTGGAGCTAAAGTAGTGCTCCCCCCTTGGAGTATTATTTTCTTGGTCTTGGATGATAATTTCTTGGTGAAACTAGGGTTTGATATCTCTTTCTTGGAATTTTAAAGGCAAATATGCACTTGTTAGTTTTTTCTTTCTCTTTATTGGTTATTGATGGTTGAAACCCTAGGAGGAATATTTTGGATACACCCTCCATTAATGCTTCATCTCATTGCTAAGTTTTCTTGAACAAGAGCTACTAGGAGAAGTACAAGTGCGTACACCCTTTAGATTTACCCTAGTTTGATTGGAATACCTGATGGAGTAAAAGGGATTACACCCCAAGGTTTTTTTTATCTAAATATTTATTTTAAGACTCCATTCACCCATTTTTCTGAAGGCACTAATCTAATTTTTTCATTGGAGAAATAAAATAGTGCATTGGGAAACGTGAATTTTTACCATTTTATTTTTTTGCAATTTGGGTTGTGTTCCTTCCGCCTAGCACACCTCTTACCCACTAGGGCGTCCCCTATAAAGGGGTATTTATTTCATATGTAATAAACTTACATCTTCAGCCATTAGGGCTGCGGAAAACCTAGTCTTTTGATCTCCAATAACTCTCAATTCAACCACTGAAATTTACTAAGTTTTTGCCCACATAATCTAGTGATCATAGTGCATATTTTGGTAGAATTTTGGAAAGTTTTGATGGTTGAATATCTTGATGTAATAATTCATTTGTTACAGCAATAAGGCTGATTATTATCTCTGTATAAATTATTTACTATAGCCTTTCATTTTGAGCTAGTATATTGCTCCTTTAATCTTGAGTTGCACTAGTGTTTTGCTAATTTATCTCTTGCATCATTTACTTGATTTCTAGAACTTGTTTTCAGTATCTAATTGTGCCATTTTATTACTGATATATACTACTACTAATTGATGTAATTATGGACATAAATCATAACTTGCTGGTCCATCCTATATTTGGGCTTGTATCTTTGTTTTCCTTGTGTCTTGGGAAGGTACAATTAGCATTGGCAAGGTCTACTACTTCTTGGAAACCTTGGCTACCACCAAGACATTATCCAAGCCCTTATCCACACATAGAAACTTGAACTATAGGGGTATCCATTCATACATCACAATTTCCATCTCATTTCCCTCTAGGGTCACTGCGATTCCCCCTTGAGGTGATTCTATCATCTTGGAAGTGATGGGAATACTTGCCTAAGGTAACAGTGGGTAGGTGTTCTCAAAGTTGTCTCCATTTGGTGGTTGGGTCAAGATTTTCCCAACCTACAACTCGTGTAAAAACATTTTGGCGCCATTGACAAGGAGGATTTTGAATCCTCTTATGAACCCTAACAACACTTTGTAAATCTATCTCAAAGTCTTTTCCCTAGATTTCCTGATGACTCCATCTAAAGGACATTTCCTTTCCACCCTTGATGAGCTCTTCTTGAATATCATATGGAAAATACACCTTCCAAGAACCCACCTTATCCCTTTCCACCCTTTGATGAGCCTTGAGCTCATTTGGCGACTCAATTAAGCTATTACCCTAAGTAATGGAAACATGGCTCTATGGCTCTTTCATGAAGCATACAAGGCATTGGATCTTAAATCTATTGATGGATATCCAAACAAGTTCCTGATAAACCAATTCGATGTTCTCACAAAGTTCAATGGTAATCCATTGTCGACCGTAGCACACATTGTTGAGTTTACCAGATGTATCTACTATGAGAGTGTACAACATGAGGATGTATGCCTGCGGTTGTTCCTGCTGCCCTTGGGAAGTGACCAAATGGATTGGGTCAATAATTATTGCAAGCCAAGAAGTATATATTATTTAACGATCCACATCAGAGAGGTCCTTAAACATTGGGGACTATAAGCTCAAAGTATTGAAGATACAATTCAAGACCTGGAGGATGATTTTTTGAGACAATGTTTTAACCTTTATTCTATTGAAGGCTTGAGAGAAACACTCCTTCCAGAGTTTTTTGAAACAACAGTTGAAAGACAAGAATTTGAAAAAAACAAAGAGGAAATTTTGAGTGTCTTAAGGAAAGCACAGATGAATATTAGGATTTTTTTGAACAATTGATAGAACTTTGTCCTGACAAGTACTTTCTGGTTAAGTTTTTTCAATAGAGAGAAGAATAATATGATGCCATCCTCATAAATTATAAGGAAAGGCCTACCCTAAACTCATCCTAGGAAGTGTCCATTGCATATTTTGGAACAAGATCATTATACGACGTTGTGACCAAGAACTATGGGTACCAGTAAAACTTCCCAAATGAAGATGAACCTCTCTCTATACCCAAGGAAGTATACAAACTCATTAGAGATCAAGATCAATATGGTGAATCCTATGATCCTATTAAAGAAAATGAAGACTCGATTAAAGAACATATCCATGGAGAAATTTTCCAAGAAGAAAAATACCTTGATAAAGTACAACATCCAGATGAGCAGAAGGAGACATTGATATATGATTTCCCGCCTAAATAATATGATGTCGTTCTATCTTGTTTTCCTCATGCACATGAACTTGAAGAAGCAATCAGCCTCAGTAATGAATAATTTGAAGATCCAAATAAATCCACCCTAGCCTTTGTTCTTCCTACACACGAAGACAAAGAGATGGTCATTTTCAGTCAAACTGACAGTCTTGTGAAAGAACACTCGGATATGGTTTATGAGCATATAGATTCTTTCATACAAATTTGTAGATGTCAATGGGATTTGGGTCATTTAAATTTTGATGGAGATCCCATTTATGACATTGAGGGTATCCTTCAAGCAAAAGGGGTTGAGTTGTATTCTTCATAGGACTGGTCTTCATGCATATATGATTCAGATGTATGGAAGCTTGATGATGACATGCTTACATATTTATTCAAGGATGACGGGTTGCAGCATTTTCAGGGTGATTTTCAGTCATCCCTTGGGACTTGTGATGCATATCATTTTGGGGATGTGGACTTGTTCTATGAGGATTTTCAACCACCTTCATCCTTGATTTCATATGAACACCAAGACATGCATATCCCAGAGAAATCAAAGGCTCACTCTACAAAGCAAAGTATTTTCATATTGGGGATTTCTACAAGGATTCTCAGATGAAGAGGCCATGTTTTTCTTTCTCCATACCTGAGCATGTCCCTTACCTCGTTCCTCCTCCTCAGGAAAATCATGAGGTCTTATTGGGATATCTCATATCTTATAGGTATTCATAAGGCAGTGATTAGGCTTGTGGTTACATGAAAATGAGCCATCATATACATATGGTAGCCCTCTTCAGAGATGGATTGATTAGGCTTGTGGTTACACTTTTAGGAAGCATGATCAAGCTGATGATTTCTCTTTCCAGCAGGACTTCCTCCCTCCCACTCATCTCTATTCATTTCATGATTGATTGATAATATATCTATTTATGCTCATGATCATTACATGCTTGACTTATATTTTTTGTTTTACATAATTAAGCACAAGGGGAGATACTTTGACATCATGATCAACTAGTTGCACTGGTTGTATGACTTCACCTGACATCACCTATCGCTTGATCTTCAGGGCCCCAAGGCCCCAGGTAAGTAGGTAGGTCATATTTCTTCCCTTTCATTTTCATATTTATTGCTCATGTTAGTTTAGATGCATTTAATATTTCATTTTTCTTTACTTGCATATTGATTTGATGCTTAGTTTAGAAATTTTTTAAAAAATGCTAAAATTTTATTTTCTAGATTAGTTTTCATTTTTGGTTTTGATATATATGGATGAAGGGTGATAGAAAAACCATATATTTAATATTTTTTTGTTTCAGTGTAGGAACAGGTCTACTAGGAGATGATGCATTTCTCATGCACTCTACATTGAGCACATATCCCCAAGTAGGAGTCAGATGTTATCCCCGTTTTGTAGGATAACTAAGGAGATCATATCTCGAGGCCCTTAGATTGCATATATGGAGTATCAAGAGACCACATGACTAACATTGTCCACTTTCATATATGGAATCCCATTCTATCACCACAGTTTGGATCCATCATCAGGTCATCCACCACACTAGATAGCTTCTGAAAGGCACATGGGTCTTGCTCCATGTGGTACAAGTCAGGTATTGTGGCAGGTAATCACCCTAATATTTGAGGTATTTAAACATGGTGTATTTAAGCTACTTTTTATTATAGAATGCATGCTTGGAAATTATGCTTTTGACTATGTTTCACCTTGGTTAGTGTCATTGATTTCCTAGTAAGTGGCCAACTTTTGGGGATGATGTGCAACTAGGGGTCCCTTGAGGGGTCATCGTACCATTATTAACAATACTTACCACTTTCCACTCTTTGTATTCCTATCATATTTCCCTCTTCTAGGCCCTTTGACTTTTTTGACCCAAGAAGGGCATGTACCTCATTTCATGGGAAGGGGTTGAAGGCCTAGAGGGATGGTTGCTGGAAAAAGATAAGAGCCTAAAATATAAACCTTCTAGATTATCTCCCATAAAGGTATTGAGAATAGTGAATTGATTCTCTTAAAATAATTGAAGGCCTACAAAATATCAAACACATAATAAATATCTCACTTGAATGAAAGACTAACACTAGTGCATTACAAAGATTTGATGGCTACCCCTATGGAACTTTGTGGACCTCTTCTTTCAAGTGACATTGTGTTACTTCCCCCCAATATAATTGATTCACTATTCAGAGTACACACATTTTTGGATCATTAATTGATTAATAAATGGAAATAAATGGGCTTTAAAAAAGGTTACATTAAAGAAGAAGGTGCAACACACCCCCTACAAAGGCACCCATAAATGAGATAATATGAGCCCTTGTATGTCATGAAAATAAAGGACCTATGAATTCTAACCCCCTATCCACCTCATCATCCACTATAGTAAATTGAAGGGGAATCGTTGGGAGTATCCCCTACTTGAGGGTTTTGATCTACCCAATAGGAATTTTATGACACCCCTCCCATACCTAAACTTGGTCAATTGTATAGGGTCTTTGAGAACCTATTTAATTTGATGAGGTAGTTTTAATGCACATGTTGAGGTTCCTTGTTTATTAGATGTGGCTTTCAATTTCCATGATATTTTGACTTGAGATCCTTGGAGAGTGCACCCTTTTGTTTTGGAGAGTGCACCCTTTTGTTTTGCAGGACCTTGTTTGGTGGAAAGTTTTGGAGGAACAATCCTAGCTTGGGCTTCCATGGGGCTTTAATCCCACATGTTGGATGCCAAGGGCTCACATGCTAAATCATGATGACTTGCCTTTGGAGGCCTAGAAGACATCATGGATGACCTTACCTAGCCCCTATTTCCCAAATGACTTGCCTAACAGAGGAAAAATGTCACTTTTTTAACCTTGATGTCACATAGTGCTAGGGTTTGGTGGTGATGGAGGTGTTTCTCATTGACACTTGGCATGATTTCACCAAAGGAGGCATGGATTGACCTTCATGAATTAAGAGGAGGCTCTAGGAGCCCCAATGACCTCTTAGGGAAAAAAACCCTAACATAAATTATACCGTTAGATATGTGACCTTCTAATGAACGGTCCATATTTACTATGAAATTACAATGTACATTTACAAGGCAATTTTTCCTCCGGGGGCATGCTTTCCCCTGGACCCCCCAGCTAGAGGGATGAGCCCCGTGGACCCCGCGGGGGGGAAAATCCCCCCCTACAACCCCCACATGTGGAGAGGTGTACAATATTATAACATGTACATTCTTCATGGGGTATAAACACATCTAAAAAAAAATACCTATGAAACAAGAAGATAATCAAGATCCATAACCAACAATCTCCCACTTGGAGACTGATCACAACAACTCCCTTGTTGTTGTACCTGTTGGACTATACTCCACCTTGGACCTGGAAAATTTCTCATCTTCACCTTCATGCTTGAAGACCAACTGAAACTAAGAAGGAACTCATTTTCTCCCAAGTTACTCCCTTTGTTAAAAGGTCTGCAGGATTCTGGCTAGTGTGTATATTTTCCAACTTCAAATGTCCATCTTCCAAGACGGATCGTATAAAATGGTACCTAAGTTGTATATGCTTAGTATTCGAATGGAAGGTTGAGTTCTTTGCAATATGAATGGTACTCTCACTGTCACATTACAACCTGTTATTATCTTACTTCTTTCCCAATTCCTCCATAAATATTTGTAACCAAATCATCTCTTTACTAGACTCTGTAGCAACAACATACTCTGCATATGTTGTTGAAAGTGCAATAAAATTTTACAGTCTCACAATCCAACTTACTATTGTTCCACCTACTGTAAAAACATACCATGTGGTGCTCCTCCTACTATCTTTGTCACCTGGCATATCTGAATCAACATATCCATGTAGAACAGTGTCTGAACCTCCAAAAAATAATGTATGAGTAGCAGTACCTTTCAAATACATGAGAATACATTTTACTTCCTCCCAATTTTCTTTACCTGGATTGTTTATATACCTACTCACAACTCCCACTGCATGTGAAATATATGGTCTTGTGCAAACCATCGCATACATCAAGCTGCCAATTGTTGATGAATAAGGGACCCTAGACATGTATTATATCTCCTCCTATGTCTTAGGACACATTTATTTGGTTAATTTGAAATGGATGGACAAAGGTGTACTAATTGGTTTTTCATTCTACATTCCAAACCTCTCCAACACCTTCTCTATGTACTCACCATGAGACAATGTCAAATTGTGATTTTTCCTATCTCTTGTTATTCTCATACCAAGGATTTTATTTGCAGCACCTAAATCCTTCATCGTAAATGAATTAGATAATTTCTTCTTGAGCACGTTTATATCCTTCATGTTAGACCTTGCAACAAGCATGTCATCCACATACAATAGCAAGATAATATAGCTTCCATTTTCTAGTTTTTTAAAATAAACACAGTGATCAGAATGACATCTACTATAACCTTGTTCTATCATAAACATGTCAAACTTCAAATACCATTGCCTTGGAGATTTCTTTAGGACATACAAGCTCTTATTAAACCTGCATACCAAAATTCCCTTCCCTTTGACCTCATACCCATGTGGCTACTGCATATAAATCTCTTCCTTCAAATCCCCATGGAGAAAAGTTATTTTTACATCTAATTGTTCAAGATGTAAATATTCTACTTCCACAAGACTTAAAATAGTCCTAATTAAAATCATTTTAACAACAGTATAAAATATTTCATCAAATTATATACCTTTCTTTTGTGCAAACCCCTTTACAACAAGTCTATCCATGTACCACTTTTTTCCTCCATCTTCTTCCTTCAACTTGTAAACCCATTTATTCTGCAATACTCTTTATTCTGCAATACTCTTTATCCTGCATGCAACTTAACCAATTCCCAATTCTGGTTATTTACCAGGGAATCCATTTCCTCTTTCATGCCTTGCTCCCACTTCTTTTTAGTGTCTACCTGCATTGCCTCTTCATAACATTCTGGTTCACCAGAATCAATCAATAATAAATAATACAATGAAGGAGAGTATCGTTCACGGGGTCTAATTAACCTGGTAGATCTAATAACAACACTTGTAGGAGTTTGAGGTACATGTTTCTCCTGTTATTGTACATTTTGATTTTCTAGTACCTTTGGAATTTATTTTTTAGTGACCTCATCAAGCACTGTGTATTCTGGTTTTTCTTTTTCCTGTTTCTTTCCCTACAATTGATCATTGTACATGACCTTCTCATTGAATATGACATCTCTACTCCTAATTATTTTATGATTTTCATAATCCCATAAGCGATAACCAAAATCATTAAAATTGTATCCAATAAAGGTACACTTCTTGGATTTTCCTCAAGCTTTGTTCTATTTTCTTTATCTATATGGACAAATGCTTCACAACCGAAAGTCTTCAAAAAAGAATAGTTCACATTTTTACCTGTCCATGCCTCCTATGAAATTGTACCATCCAAAGAGCTTGAAGGTCCTATGTTTATTAAGTAAACAACAATATCTACAGCATCTACCCAGAACTATAAGGGCAAACCATCATGTAATATCGTACTCCTTTCATGCTCCATGTTTGTCCTGTTCATCCTTTCTGACGCACCATTTTCTTGTGGTGTTCTTGGAACTGTCTTCTCTCTACGAATCCCATGGTATGAACAGTAATCATCAAACTCCTTGCTGCAATATTCACCTCCATTTTCTGATCTGAGACGCTTCAACCTTTTTCCTATCTCATTCTCAACGAAAGCTTTACATTTCTTAAAAGTATCAGAAACATCATATTTTTGTCGAATGCAATAAACCCAAGTTTTTCTAGTTGCATCGTCAATAAAAGTAACATAATAATTAGAACTAACAAGACATGATACCTAATTCGTTCCCCATACATATGTATGCACGAGCTCTAACCTTTCATTCTTCTTTTCTTTTTCGACTCCGATAAATCTGACTCTCTTATGTTTTCCATAAACACAATGCTCACAGAAATCCAAATCAATTTGTTTAATATCTAGCAACAAATTTATTTTGTGAAGTATTCGCATCCCCTTCTCACTCATGTGTCCAAGCCCATGATGCCACATTGTTGTATCCACTCATGTAGAATCTAAAGAGATAGAAGAGTCAGTATTACTAGTACATAAATATGATGTACCTACCTTCTCTCCTTTTGTTATCAGCGGTGATCCTTTGGTGACCTTTCACACCTTATCTGTAAATATGGATATACAACCTTCACTTTCCAACTGCCCTGTTGAAATTATATTTTTCCTTATCTCTGGAACATGTCTTACCTCTTTCAACAACCATTGGTTTCCATTCCTTTGCTTTATTTTTACCTTTCCCATTCCAACAATTTTGCATGGTTCGACATCACCCAAATGAACTTGTCCAAAATCACTTTGAACGTAATCTAGAAAATGTTTCCTATGGGGTGTGGCATGAAATGAAGCCCCTGAATCTACTACCCAAGACTCAGAAATATTATCTACAGAAAGAATCAAATCATATGGTAACACATCACCTGTTACATTTTCTTCCTAATTTTTCTCCTGTTGTCCATCTCTTTGTTTCTTTGGAGCTCTGCAGTATTTCTTCAAATGTCCTTTCTTCCCACAATTCCATCACTCTATCATTCCCAGTCTGGATTTGCATCTGCCCTTCCTAGAATTCCCACGGTTCCCTTAGCCCTTTTCTCTATCCTTTTGTATTCCCCTATTCTCCATGTTTAACACATTACCTGATGTCTCACCTGTGTTTTTCTGTCGCATTTCCTCACTAAGGATAACACCAACAACATCATCAAATTTTAAAGTGTTTGAACCAGAGATAGAGTTACTTATAGCCATGACCAAGCCATTCCATCTTTCTGGTAATGAGCACAAGATTAGAAGAGCCCTGACCTCATCATCAAAGTCCACTTTTACATAAATTAACTTAGTAGTAACTGTATTAAACTCATTTAAATGATCTAAAACAAACCCACCTTTTGACATCTTCATATTAAATAATATCTTCATTAGAAATACCTTATTGGATGTCGATGGTTTTTCATACAGTGTATCCAATGTGTCCATCATCTCCTTCATTGATTTTTCTTTTGAAATATTGAAATCCATCGATGTTTCCAGGCTTAACCATATCGTTCCTAGTGCCTTTCTATCAAGAACCTCCCATTCTTCATGGTTGCCAGCTTCTTTTCTATTCCACACAATGGTAGGAATAGATCCTTATATTATAAATAATCTTCCATATGCATATTCCATAACTGGTAGTTTTGGCCATTAAATTTCTCGACCCTAAACTTTCCATCTTCTGCCATTGCTCCCACTCGAACCAGGAACCCTCTTTTCCTGTGAGTTACCTTTCGCTCTGATACCAATTGTTAGAAAAATAGGATCGTGGAGAAATAAAATTAAAACAAATGCGGAAATAAAACACAAAATATACACAATACAATGGAGGCACAGATATACTTGGTTCACCCAGTGTGGGCTATGTCCACCATACAAATTTCCAGGTCCTTCCTTTTTATTATCTAGAAAATAAAGGGATACAACCTACAGCACACCCTCTGTAACTTTCTCTTCTTTCTCTCACAATCTCCTCTCTTTGAATACAATATTCACAATTATTCATAGCCACAATACATTTCCCTCATAAAAAAGGGTTTCCTTCTAGGGAAAAAAAACCCTAACATAACTTCTACCGTCAGATCTACGACCTTATAATGAGCGGTCCAGATTTACTATGAAATTACATTCTACATTTACAAGGAAATTTTTCCTTCGTGGGCTTCTCCCTCAGACCCCCCAGCCAGGGGGGTGATCCCCCCAGAATCTGCAGGGGGGGGAATCCCCACCTGCAACCTCCCCATGTGGAGGGGTGTACAGTCTTCATGGGGTATAAACATGGCTGAAAACAAATACCTATGAAATAGTAAGATAATCAGGCTCCACAACCAACATGATCCCTAGGTGAGAATATATAAGTTTCATGATTGGATTTTATTATTTTCCAGCTACAATCCTTTGGGCCTTCATCCCCTTCTTCCCATGAAATGAGGGACAATCCCTTATTGGTTCAGTATACACAAAAATCCAAAAAATTAAGGATATTAGAGGATGAAGTGTGGAAGTGACAATTATGGTCAGGAATGGCACGATGACTTGTCGAGAGGACCTCCCAGTAGAAAACATATCCCTAAGGGTGACCCACTTACTAGGGCCCAATTTCGACCACCAAAGTGAAACAGGAAAAAGAGAATAATTTCCAAGCAAACGTTACATAATCAAAAGCAGATATAGATACAACAAACTCAAATGCCTCAAATTTTGAAATGACACTCACCATGATACATGGCTTGTACCTCGTGGAGCAAGATCCAATGTATTTTAGAAGCCATTTGATGTGGTGGATACCAACTTGATGAACCTAGAATTGTGGTGGCGAGGTGGTTCTATATTTGTACAAGTGAACAGTGTTGGTCAAGCTAAATCTCAGTACTCCATGTCTGCAACTTGAGTGCCTCAAGACATCATCTCCTTATTTATCCCTAGGAGTTTGGGATAACATCTGGATCCTACTTGGAGACATGTACTCGTCATAGAGTGCATGAGAATCACAGCATCTCTTGGTGGACCTATGCCTACACTGAAACATAAAACTATAAAATCCAAGGTGGTTATATCACCCTTTGTCCATGTAAAACAAAAACAAAAACAAAACTGACAACTAATCTAGAAAATAAAATTTTGTAATTTTCATATATATATGATGAAAATATAAACATGTATATCAATAATGTAAGTATATCAAAATGAAAATCAAATATGAAATGCAACTAAACTACCATGAGAAAATCAATATGAAAATGCACGAAATCGAGATGACCTACCTACTTACCTGAGGCCATGGGGCCTTGAAGATCAGGTGATAGGTGATGTCAGGTGAATTCATACAACTAGTGCTTAATCAGGGTATCTCCCCCTATGCTTAATCATGCAATACAACAAGGATAATTTGAGCACATAATAATCATGAGAATAAATAGACATATAATCAATCATGAAATGAAACTCATGGAGATGGTTGGGAGGGAGGAAATATTGCTGACAAGAGCAGCCACAATTATGATTATCCTAAAAATCCTTCTTGAAAGGATAGCCACAAGCTCAATCAATCCATCTCTGAACAGGGCTACCATATGTAGACGATGGCTCATATTCATTCCCATTAGGATGATTGTTGCTTCCTGAAGACTGAGAAGAAATGAGAGATCCCAAGAAGACCCCATGATTTCCTTGAGAAGAAGAAATGAGGTAAGAGACAGGCTCAAGTCTACAAAAATGTTACCTCTTCATCTACGAATCCTTGTAAAAATATTCAATATGAGAATACTTTCGCTTTATATGGTGATATTTTGACTTCTCTAGGATAGCAACGACCTGGTATCCGTCAAGATTTGAGCATGAAGGTGGTTGGAAATATTCATGAGTATGTTGCGATGAATCATCTTGGAACAAATCTATGATGATATCATTACCGGGATGCCAAGCATTTGAATCATATGTGCATGAAGACCAATCCTCTGAAGATGAAAAATCAACCCATTTTTTTTAGAACGACCTTCAACATCGTAAATGGGATATTTATCAAAAGTGAAACAAACCACATCCCATCCACGCCTCCCGACATGTATGAAATCATCAATGTGTTGATCAACCATGTCAGAGGGATCCTTCATGATATCATCTATATCATTCAAGCCAATCATTTTTTTATCTTCATGTGCAGGTGGAAGGTAGGGATGGAAAAATTCACCTTCATCAAGGGAGAAAATGAACATCGATGTCTCATCAAGGTATTCATCATCGATATCTTATTAACAACTTTTTTCTTCAAGCACCTCTTCTACAAGTGGTGGGTGATACTCTTCTTCAAATTCACACTCTCCAATTGTTGTCTCGTCATCCATCGAAAAACCTTCTTTGTAAAGGGAATATTTGAGCTCTTGGAGGGTAGTATGCAAATATTGATTAGTTGGCCCCCAATACCTGAGAAATTCTTCAACTGTATTTGTAGAAGACCAGATACTTTTCAGATCACACGAGTCTGCAAGCCACTTCCTTTGACTCAAGTCCAGAGAAGATACAAAAATTTTCATTGGTACATCCTCATGCATTACATTTATACTTGAAGCATACCTCATATAGTTCACAACATGTTTGACTTATAGAGTTGGGTCACCATCGAATTTGGAGCAATTTTTCCTCCACCCTGCAGGGAAAAGGTTCATGTATCCATGTATATTTTGAACATCGATAGAAGGGTATACCTTCTGGAATTCCCAAGGTAAATCCCATGATTCCATGGTTCCATTACTTAGAGTAATACCTCAATGGAGTCACCAGATGAGATCAAGGCTCATAAAAGGATGGAAAGGGGGAAACAAGAAAAGGTGGGTTCTTGGAAGGTGGAGTCGCTAGATGAGCCTCAAGAAGAGATCATCAAGGGTGGAAGGGGAATGTCCTTCAAGTGGATTCATCAGGAAAGTTAGGGGTAAAGTATTTTGGATGGAATCTTTTCAAAATGTCGTTAGGGAATGAAAGAGGATTCAAAATCCTCTGTGGAAATGACGCCAAAATGTTATCGCACAGGTGTAGGTTGGGAAAAGCCCGACCCAATCCATTGAATGGAAATAATGGTGGGAGATCTTACCCACTGTTACCTCAAATAAACCCTCACTCTCTTATGTAAATGAAGACTCCAACACAAGGGGGACTCTCGAGTGACCCTAAGGGGAAATGAAATGGAAAGTGAGAGTATGGAAGTGGATCCCCTATAGGTCAATATACTAAATGACAAAAGGATTGATAACGAGTCTCGAGGATGGAGGATGGTTAACAAAGCCTTGGGTACCTACACCAGAGTGTTACACCTGCCCGAGACAAGACAAATAACCAATATACAAGCCTAAATGTCATAGGGACAAGCAAGTGAAGCTTGTTTTCCTGAATTACAGAAGTAAACAAATATATATATCAGCAATGGAACTAAAGAAATACCCATCAAAACTATCAAGTAATTGTTGGATAATGAAGCATTGAACCAATAGATAACTTTCCAATACTTTAGCACAAGTTTTGATGGAGAATCAAGGCTACAAAGAGATGTTTTCAAAGATTTTTCAAAGCAACCAAATGGATGTAGCAAATATTTTCTAGAGAAACAACTTTTACCCAAAGAAACTAGCCAACAACTTGCCCAACAATAACCAATATCAAGTATATAAACAATAGCAACTTGCCAACTATTTTCAGCGGTAAAAGAGTGAGAAATTAATATTGAAAAAGAGAGTTTGCAGTAGCCCTAATGGTTGTATCATAAGTTTGTAAAGGCAACAATATATCCTTGACCAATCAAAATTCCCTAGTGGCTCAAGTAAGCTTAAAGCATAAGGAAAAGTTTACAACTTAGACAATTACAATATCTCGTAATTCTATGTATCCCAATGCAATGATTTTATTTATCCAATGCAAGATATTAGTGCCTTTAACTATTGGTTTATGGAGTCTTTAAAAATGAAAGATCTAGTTGTGCTACCTCCTTGGGGGTGTAAGACCTTTTACTCCCCAAGTTAAGAGAAACTAGCTAAGGTAAACCCTAGGATGGTGTAAACCCCTTTACTCATCATAGTATTCCTTTGTGCAACAAATTATTCCAAGACAATTATGATGGGATTAGTGGGGTTGTATGCCCTTATACTCCTCAAAAGATTAGAAAAGAATAAATAGCATGAAACATTCCTTACCTAGTCCAAGCATTAACAAGCTAAACTCCTTTTAACCAAGAAAATCCACCATAAAAGAAATAAATAGCCTCCAAGAAAGATAGTGCCTTACTTCTTCATCCAATAGCCAAAGCAAACCATTGCAAGAGATAGTAGCAAGAGAGATATGTAAAAATTCCTAAGTAGGGCGCAAATTTCAGCCAAGAATCCTCTCCAATATGGGAGAGTTATGATAAAATGAAATGAAATTATCTCTATTTATACAAATCCTATTAAAAGTGTGTGTCCACTTAATTTTAGGGTAAACCACCAAGTAACCAATCAACAACCCTTAATTTTCCCCTTTACATTATAAAATTCAAACTTAACTTTAAAAATTCACATAAGAAACCCTAAAGTGACATAATTCCTCTTCTAGGGTGATGTTTTTGCACCCTTTTCAAGTCATTGGAGTAGAAGATGGAAGTTGTTGGGCTTTCTAGGGCCTCCCTCTCATGTGCTAGGGTTTCTTCCTTCAAGCCAAACCTCCTCCCATCAAAACATGACAAGTGTCCTTCACCACCAACATCCTCTCCCTAGGGTGACATCAAGCTCCTCAAATGTGATGTTTTAGCCTCAAGAGCAAGACATTGGGCTGGAAATGGGCTAGGATAGATCCTCCAAGGTGTCTCTCATGGCCTACAAAGGATACCATCATCATCTGGTGTGTGGGCCATGGTATCCATCTGTTGACTCTTAAAATTGTCATGAAGTCACCAGCCTACAAAGAATTGCAAGGCATACATATTTTTGCAATATATATATATATAAACTAATAAGTGGGATCCCCTATAGTGTTTTTGTTTTTCGAAGAGGATCGCATTTATTTTTTAAATTACTTGAAGGTTGATATGATTGGGAGGCGTGCATTTTGTTGATACAACATGAGCTTGGCATCTTTCTCCTCGGTACAGGGTTCCTAATTGCTACGTTTGCGGATCTATGGTTTCAAATAAAAAAAGTGGCCATCTTATCTATTTGTTATACCATTATATACATGCATTTGATGATTTGATTTCATCACTCCTTGACAAATGTGAGGCAATTTATTTTTAAAAGGGGTGTTCAATTTTTATAATTAGATGGTATACCTATCATATGCACATCATTGATTATATGTATGAGTTTCAACACATATCATATGATTTATACGATAGGAATGGTATCATCCTTACTGTTGTAATTGCAATAAGTTTAAATTTTTTATAAAGTAAAGGTTTGGAGGTTTTAGTGTATATGGGATATATATTGTGCCTTGATTGCAGACTATTCAAAAGTGTTATGGATATTTAATGAGGAAAGGGGAAATGTATATGGAATGTGAAGATTGTGTGACATGGAATACACTCAGAAATCATCGGACACTTGAGGTTTTGATGTGGTGATCTTTGGGATTTGTAAAAAATTAATGGTGGTCACCACCCTAGCATGACGTGACCAAAAGTTAATGCATTCTGCTTGTTTTAGGTTATCACCTTGGGGGTTTGGCATTTGATTCATTTTGAGTTTGAGGAAGGGTTTGTTTGGCAGGTTGTAACTGCTACAACTGTCTCAAAACGCAAATAAATACCACACAACTCCAGGTACCAGGGTTTCGACTCCCTTTTGTCTAATGTTGTTCTTTTCTAAATAATTAACTTGTGGCTTTGTGAATGATGTGTTGTGCTTGTCAATTTGATTGTTTTCATGTTATAACTCTGGAAATGTGAAGAATGGAACTCTTGGTTGAATGAAAACATATGATTTTTTAGAGCCTGAATAGTTGAAGTAGAAAGTAGTTTGATGAATAAAAGCAGTTTATGGTTGTTGATCTTTATGCATTTCATTTCCACCTATTATCTCTTTGTTTATTTGTTTGGGATATGAGCATCTCGTCTTTTTTGTTTTGTAGCTCATTGTTTAGTTGTTTTCAACCATTAGAGTCGTATTGTCATCATGGGTTTTTTTATTTGGGTTTTGACACCCCACAGACTCATGCGTAGAGTTGGTCAACATTAGTTTTTTATTCATTTTCAGTTAGGTTTAGTATTCCTTGCATGCATTATGCAAGCCCAAAACAATAATGCTCCTGGTTAATGAAGGAACACACGAATTCGGGTTTTATTTATTGAATGATAAAGAATTTTCAACCATCTGTTGTTGTGCTCTGTGCGATTTTTTTTTCATCTGCAATGTCCAGTACTACTAGTCATGTGTTATATACATTGTTCTTCGCTTGTTCAATCTTGGTATTACAGCCTACGAATGAAGTTGTTTCACTATGGTCGCATGTAAGGGGTTTCATGCAGACTAGGGGTTATTGAATCATAGAAAAATCAAGACACCCATAGAAATATGCATAGCACTCAACGAATGAGGTTGAGAAAACGAGTTTGATTACGAACTGGGTTCGTAATCCCTCCATGCATTAAAACAAACCCAGTCGTGTTTAAAAAAAAGGATTTTGAGATTTAAGCCCTCGATGTGTTTAAGGATCATTTATGTCATGATCTTTCGATGCATGTGATACATATTTGGATTAATAGTTTGGATAAACTAGATGTTGTTGCAAACTTAATTTTCCCAGTTTCGATTTGGATTTTCTTGATGGATTAAGCTCGGGTTATGATGAAGTTGTATTTCATAACTTTTGGTTTTATGATGAAGTTAGCATAATGATTGGTCTCTGCTAGGATTGATGTTGATGGTTTTCACTCTATATTTGAAAAAATCATGGAAGATCAATGGTCTTGAACATAAATTAAGAAATTGTGACTACTGGACATTAGTGTGATGAACAAAAGAAAATAAGCATTTTAAATAAACAGCTGGGTATTAGCAAAATTTTTAATTAGGGCATTGTGTAGGTTAAATGAAGAATTTGGTTATAACATGATAGAATGTGGAGAGATGTAGATTGATACATGTTTAAAACCCTGTGATTGCATGTAATTATAATTATTCTCAAAGAACAAAGACCATTATAGACTCCATAATTATTGCATGTTCATTTTACATTCCCCTATAATAAGTAACACTTTTCGATCATTACTGTTACACATCAAAAATACTCACTTTGATAGTGTCGCAAGTGTCGTCATTACAAGTGTCGCAAGTGTCACATTTTTCTCACAAGTGTCGCAAGTGTCAAGGAAGCATACTGCCATGATGCATATGTCATGCCTATAACGACATGAGAAGGACACTTGAAACACCTCAAACATTTGATTTGGAAGAGGAGAAATGAGTCAGCAGGCTTACAAACCTTTTTCCATCTAAAAGCACCTCAAAAACTGATCTTTTGAAGGAGAGTGCTCCCCTATACCTCTTATGGGAGCGTCGGCGCTCCCCCTTACACTGTCTGGGAGCGTTATAAATCTCCTCTGGCCCTTTTGAGGGAGCGCTATGGATTTTGAGAGTGCTAGAGCCCCCCCTAAATCCTACTAGGTATCGCTACAATGCTCTGATGGTCCTTTTGAGGGAGCGCTACCTATTCTGGGCAGTAGTTAAGTTGTTGAGATGAATGGGGGAAGGATCCTTTCATTCTTGGAAGGCAGTTGGATTCGAATCCCTAGTCCAGCCATGATCTTAGGGCAGATCCTTAACTGAAGGAGGAAAATCCTCAACTTCCCCAAGGATATCTCAAGTGGTTAAAGCCTCTCCAAGGCTATATAAGCAAGCTTTCTAATGGTGAAAGGGGACTGAAAAAAGAGAATCACACCAAACTTATGATCTCATAAGTGGTGCTGGAACAGAGATATTTTGGAAGCAAGAGACCTATGATCTCATAGGGAACAATCAGTGAAGCCATCATCATTCATATCGTGGATCTTTTGAGCAAGGGGTAGACAAGGAGGACTTGACGAAACTACTGCAATCCATCTACGGCTGTAAGCAATGTTTTTTTCTCACTAATATAATTTGCTTGGCCTGTTTCTTTCTAATTCATGTCCAATCTCACATGAATTTGTCTCTTTAGTAGATAGAATTATTTCGGACTAATCTTGATAGAGTAGGAAGTGGTCGTACTTTGTTTGTCTACAGGGCTGATCGAAGAGCTAAAGATTGGAGCTCAACTCGGAGCGTGCAGGGACAAACACCGGTAAAAGGTACTTCTTTTCTCCTTCCTCCTCACACACTAGTCCACCTAGATCTAAAAGGAAGTTAGTGACCATGATAAGCACTTTCTGTCTTAGAGTTAAGAGTCTAGCTCTTTGAGGCAATCTACCTGTCCACAGGGAGATTTTCCTACAACAGAAACTGGCGACTCCACTGGGGATCGAATCATAAATTTCTTAGTTTTGTATTTCCTCATATACCTTGTCTTACCTTTTGTCTTATTAGGCCTTGTTCACCCCTTCATATCTAATTGCACTTGCTGATTGACTTTTTACCCCATCACACTCAGCTTGTTTGTCAAAATTTGACTAAATTTTAAGGTTTTTTTGACATTTCTGTGAGTTTTTGGGCACCAACGCTCCCCTGCCTTGTTAGCAGGGTGCCAGCGCTCCCTTAGAGTGTTGGAAATAGATTTATAATGCACTGGTGTCCCTTACACCAAAGCGCCAGCCCCTATTTTCACAAAATCTCTTCAAAAATTGCAATTTTTTGAGGTCAAAACCCTGTTTTTTGACTTGTTGAGTTGTTTTGTGATTCAATCATTCTTCCTTTGACATTTGACATGCTTCATCTTGAGAAGTGAACATATTTTTTCTCATATTGTATGCCCTTCTTCATTCTTTTTGAGTTTTTGTTGTTGAGAGCTTGAAATCAATCCGTTGTTTTTTCCTCTCCTATCCGACTGAGCGGGAACTCTAGTGAAGGACATTTGAAGTATGTAACTCTTCTCATTTGGTTATTTGAGGTCATATGATCCATTTTATTTCTCTTTCCTTTTGCGTTTTTTACTTTCTTTCTCTTGTTTGATTGCAAAAGGGTGTGTTGTTTGTGCGAAATCTGCTTTTTCTTGTCTGAATCTCCTTGATCTGAAAGGGTAGTTGGCAAGAGAAATTTTGCATTGAATTGATTATCATTCGCATGAAAACGAAAAAATTACATCTTAATGATTAGTTTGCATATTAGTTTGCATTTATGAAATGTTCTAGCATCATATTGGATTTGATTGAGAACAAAATTGATTGAAGGCATTCCTTATCAAGTGTTTGATAGTGAAAACGACTCTTCTTCTTTCCCTTAAATAGGTATTCATTGAAAAGAAATGATTGCTTATCAAACTTCATGCATATTTTTGGGAATTGAGTCATCATTCCATCAGTTTCACGTTCGTACACCCTCTGAGTAAACAACAGCCATTAAAATCAACGCTTAACTAAAATTTATCAGACTTTTTACATCTTTGCTAGCAAACCTACATTAGTTTAAGGTGTAGGGCTTTGGAATAGGTTGAAAGGATAACTTTCCAAAGCTATCAAACAAACTTAGTATCTTGCAGTAGGGAGAGTCAAATCCAATTGTCATATTAGTCTGCCTGGGATCCCCCTCTCACACAGGGGTTACGCACGAGGTCGCATTCGGGTGAGTTACGGAGATTATCCCTCCGTGGCCCAACTGTTTGTAGTGGTCGGATTGTATATTGGGGGTCACTGGAAGGTATACCCACGATTATGTGTGGGAGCCTTTCAAGCTGATTTCGGACTTGTTATCCTGCCCATACGTTCCGACTGTACTGTCGACTGTACCCGCCCAGGGGCTGACTACAAGTTAGTGACCTTAGTAGCCATAATCTTTAGGGTCTCACACAATGTGACAGTGAAGGGAAGTCTCATTGTACCTGGAACAGACGTTGGTCAAACTCACTTGGGCTCCTTGGAGGGTAAATCCACAATTACTGTGTGGAAGCGTGCACCAAGGCGTAAGTCCATTAAGTAGGTTGCCAACATAACTGATCCACCCGCTCTATCCTCGCCCCTTCCTATTTTTATCTCGCGACGTTGGATTTCATCACCAACTAGTGGTTTCATCGTAGGAAGGTTTGTTTGATTGATTTCTTCTCAGATTCATAGCATGTGTTGTTTGTTTTACTTAGTGGACCTTAGGTCGAGTCAATGTTAATGGCATCAAATCCTAGGAGTACCAATGGAGGAACCCCTTCTCCTGGGGAACCTTATACCTTTCCTTCGTTTGGAAACTTTGGTCCTCCATATGTTGCCACACTAAGTCTTCCAGGACTCACTATTGGATTACCAGTTTGGTTGTTCCCCACTCCGGTGATCCCGAATCCTCCCAATGTTTCAGTTGCACCTAATACTTTGGATGTTAATACACCACCCACACATCAACCTCATGTCAACTTTTCGCCTTCTTCGCCCATTAAGTCTCCTTCCATTTCTCCTTCTTCGCCTAGTGAAATCTCTAAAGCAAGTAGCCAGGTTGATCAGAAGAAGAAGAAACGGAAAGAGAAGAAGAAGAAGAACCCAAAAAGGACAAAGACCCCAACAACATCAGATGTTGGCTCTAAGAAACTAGTTACTGTTAATAGTACTAGGAGTGTTGATGAGGTCAACAAGATTAAAATGAAGAATCCAAAACCCAAGTTCCCTTGCACCCTTTGTAAGGGTGACCACTTTCTGAGCGATTTCCCCAGTCTTACCCAGGTCTTAGAAATGTGGTCCTCCACGTCATCGGCCTCTGTCGGTCATGTCGATGATACCCTGTCAACTAGTGATGTTCAAGTTAGTAAGAAGAAGGAAACTGTCAAGTTCCCTTGCATGTTATGTAAAGGTGATCATTACTCTCACCTTTGTCCTCGCATGGACGAGGATTCTTCTCTTTTAGAAAAAAATCAACTTCCAAAAGGTTATCGTAAGCTTTCCTCCGACCCATCGTTGGTTGATGGACTGGTCAATCCGGTTCCATCCCCAGTCAGTCCAGTTGATCAGGTGGTCAATCTTGTTTCCTCCTCAATTGAACCACGAACCCAAGTAGTTGATCCAGTTTCATCATCGATCAGCCCCACTCTTCATCAAAAGAGTGACACCAAAGTGGTCGATCTATTTTCATCCTTGGTCAATCCCACTCTCCCGTTAGAGAGTGACACCAAAGAGGTCGATCCGTTTCCACCCGTCAACCCCATTCTTCCCTTGGAGAATGAAACTCAAGTGGTCGATCCAGTTTTTCCATCGGTCGATCCCATTCCTCCATTCCGAAATGTCAAAGTGATTGATCCAGTCCCTTCCTCGATCAGTCCCACTCTTCCTCTGAAGAGTGCCAAAGTGGTCGATCCAATTTTTCCATCGGTCGATCCCATTCCTCCATTGCAGAATGTCAAAGTGACTGATCCAGTCCCTTCCTCGGTCAGTCCCACTCTTCCTCTGAAGAGTGCCAAAGTGGTCGATCCAGTTTCACCATCTGTCGATCCCATTCCTCCATTGCAGAATGTCAAAGTGACTGATCCAGTCCCTTCCTCGGTCAGTCCCACTCTTCCTCTAAAGAGTGCTAAAGTGGTTTATGCAATTCCACCATTGGTTGATCTGATCCAACCATTGATCGATCCTACTCTCCCTCTAGAGAGTAAACCTGATACTGCCCATGTTTTTCTCATTAATACAGACTCTACCGTGCTGGGGGGCATTCCTCGTTCTCCTATGAAACCCCCTCCAAGTAATGAGACCATCCTTTTTTATTGGGGTGCGCTAAATGGACCTCGTCTTCCCTCTCACATTCCTTTCCAGATTACAGTAGAGGTTCATGGTCGGGACGTTCCTCAAACGCTGATAGATGAAGGTGGCCCGTTAGTATTTTGTCTTTTGTTGCTTGGTATGCTTTGGGTTGCCCACAACTTGCACCGGTTACACAGAATCTGTTAGCTTTTAACATAAGAACTAGTCAACCTTTAGGGATCCTTCCTCAGTTTCATGTAACTTTGGGAGGGAAAATTGTCTTTATCGATGTCATGGTAGTCCGATACCCCTTGGATTTCACTTTACTCCTTAGGCGGGATTATGTCTATGCTATGAAAGCTCTTGTATCCACCCTTTTCCGTGTGATATCTTTCCCTCACGATGGAAGAATTGTGACTATTGATCAACTTTCATTCATCGGCCCTGACTGGGTTACCTCCCTAAGTGGTTCTTAT
>WSFP011388458.1:0-28441 GCA_009831015.1 Picea engelmannii | reverse complement strand
ATTGCCGAAACTCCGAAATGGAGTTTAGCTCCACTAGCTTCTTCCCCTCACGTTACCACCAGTGATGACCACAGGCTGCGCCAAAAGGCGTTTCGCAATTTCGCATTTCATCATTTCGCGATTTCGCATGTCGCGAATTCGGGAGGTTAGGGAACCCCGTTCCTTTGACTTCCCAGTCAGCGAAATGACGATCTTTCGCCACGTGTCCTATGGACCCAACGGTCCAGATCTTATCGTGATTTCAAAACTTCACGGGCCTTCGTCTTGCCTGATCAACGGTCCACAATATCCCTTTGATCGATGCCTCGGATTAAGTCGCGGTTTCACATTTCGGCGTTTCGGCATTTATGTGATGAAGTGTTTCGACACTCCAGGTCACGAACTGCGAAATGATCTGAAGGTATTTCTGCATTTTGCATTTCGCAACTTCGGGACTCTTGTGATGAAGAGTCTCGACTCTTGACTCCTCCAACTCCCGGTATCCGAAACTTCGAAATGGAGTCAGATCAACGGTCCACAATCTTGATGATTCGACGGTCCAGATCTTTTCGTGATTTCGCATATCGCGAGTTCCTGCCGTGAGTTGCTTCCTTGACTCCTCCAACTCCCAGTATCCGAAACTCTGAAACATCGTGGTTTCGCATTTCGCGATTTCATCATTCTTGTCGTGAGTTTCCTTGACACCTCCAACTCCCGGTATCCGAAACTCCGAAATGGAGATTAAGTCGTGGTTTCGCATTTCGTGATTTTCTGCCGTGAGTTGCTTCCTTGACTCCTAGAGTTTACGCTTATGAATGGGATCCAATGATCACTTGTTGAACTTGCCATTGCCATGCCATTATCCTTACGCTGCTATTCGTGATCTTTTCCATCAATGACAAACACACATACTCTGCACTATCTCTTATGATCTTATTGAGCTTGCTCTGCTGCGTCTTCCCAAAATATTTCTGGTGCCCGCCTGGCACATTCTTCCTGTACTTAAGCCATCGTCGTTGTTGTACTTGCTATCAATGACACGAATACGCTGCCTGTAAAACATGCCAACACTTGGGTGATCTTCACGCCCACTGGTCAGTTGGTAACTTATGGAGGTGTTTGTCTGGGAGAAGCAACCAACAATGTTTTCGAGTACATTGTTGTAATATAATTACTATGTGATGCATTGTCACATGGTATTTCTCACCTCCAGGTTCATTTAGATGCTCAACTGGTAGTGTCAAAATTAAATGGAGTGTACCGCATCCACGACCCACCCTTCACTGACGATCCCTTAGGGTACATATCTTGGAATGTTATTTTGATTAAATTACGTATATTCATGTTCTTAGGTGATCTAATCAATTAACTAATACATTGAAAAATCATGTTTTAGATTGGAATCTTTCACATACATAAATATAAAAGCACACACATACATGCACATGTAAATATATTTGTACAAAAGATATTTACTCCACAAGGAAAAAATATATGTATATATATAATGTGGCCAAAAAATGATGTCACAGTACAAAATGTGGGACATAGGCCTCAAAAGTGTCATGTATACATCGTCGGGCTTAATCCCTCAATACATAAAGAGATACAAAAATGGGTGCTCTAGCACGCATGATGTCTAATACTAGTCTAATATCTAGGCCTATTGGCCCTACTATAATGTACTATGATGTTGGCCATATGTCGCAATAATTGGACCCATGCCCTTTGTACTCCCACGATGTGAGGCTGCATAGATGGTGGCATATCCTTGATCTCTTCCATCAATACGCTATGGGTTAGAGGCGTTAAATTCCTCTCTACGTGCATCATTACTCTCTCGGCCTCTACCGACGATGGCCATGCTACTGCTATAGCTCCTACTGGATGGGTTTTCTCTCGTGGGTGACACCTAGTCTGAGGGAGGTCTGTTGGCCCCACTGGTCCCACATCTATACATACCATATTGTTGAGTTAGTATCGTGACATTAACAAAAATATATTTTCTTTCTTGTAAATAAAATTAAAAATTAAAAAATTAAAAAATACATATAAGAGTATGTACCTATCTCACCATGTGCTGCGCCAAGGGGCATAAGCATATTAGGGTCTCTCAAGAAACTGATCCCTGTATAGGGATAATCCTCGATGGTTGGGATCTGTCATCTCCACTAATCGAGGAACTTGTCATCATATGATTCTCATACTCCCCTTGCTCCCTGGAGAGGCCTCAAAGCATCCCATCTACACAGAGTTGGAAAGGTGGCTACATGACCTCGTACGCTCTCCTTCGGGCTTATGCCCGACACCCTTTCAAAGAAGAATGCACAAATCACTATCTTGAATCCAAAGTTCTTCTTCTTTCTCAGTTCACACTTTGTTAGCTGTATTTTCATATAGTTGAGAATATAAGTGCTCCAATTGAAGATCATTGGTTGCAGACATTGCATTGTACAATGCATCTGAGCACGAGAAGCTTGATGTAGAGAAGCAGATCGAGTAATCTGCCCCATCAAGTAAAGAATAACTCTCAACCCAAGATTTTCAATCTTCTGTATGGGGACTTGAGATCCCATTTTTTTTCTGTGCTAGCTTCAAAATACATATCGACATAATGGGCTATGTGATATGGCCCTAGAGGGAAGGTTGTCAAGTTTACCAGCTCACCCCTACTAGAGAGACTGATCAAGAAGTAGATATCTTCGGTGGTGAGTGTCAAGGATTGGCCTTCTAGCATAAAGGCCTCTGAATCAGGGTTCCAATACTCAACAAGGTGATTCAATAGTCTCGGTTGGGCCCTCGTGAATGGACAACGAAATAATTTCCACAAGCCACATTGTTTTAATATAGCAATAGTTGCAGGGTCCTATTCGACCATTTGGTCCACTTCTTCATGCTCTCTCTCTCCAATGCACATACATCCTGAATCATGCAAATTTTTGGGAGTTAGTGCCTTTGTTTTCTCATTTTGAAGAGCATGTACGCGACCTGTTTTGAAGACAATTGCTGACGTACACGTGCTAAGTTTAGCTTAGCCTGCGTACATTCGCTTGTTGAGCATGAACAACACGCGTACAAGCACGATCATGTTGATTTTTAGGGTGCGTGCCCCCAAATTCCTCTAAAAACCATGAAAAATGAATGAATTTGCAAGAGAAAGGGAAGGGTACTTACTTGGTTCAAGAATGAATCGATTTCATCCACCGTGGCTCTCTGAATGTGCAATTGAAGAAAAAGGGTTTTTCCTGTTTTTGGGTTTTGTCCAACAACAATGGTGAAAATGACCCCTTTCACCTCTATTTATAGATGTTTTGACCCTTTGGTGATCTTATTTTTTCCCTCTTTCTTCCCTATCGTTTGCTCGGTGGATGTTTTGGTTCTTTTTGGGGATCGTTTGGTTGTTTACAAGTCTTATGTACTTCGGTTTCTGTATTTTTTACATAGGTACTACTTATATCATCCTGTGACGAAGTTACATTTTCGCCATTCGCATATAGGGTAGGCTTTTACCGCCTTACATTTTGCATTTTATTGCTGATTTCCACTTTTCCATAGGGTTGATCCCACCGAAGTGCGACATAGAACCTTCTATGCTGCTTTAGAGGTGTCATAATTAGGTGGTAGAGCCTTCCTCTCCATGGATGCCCTAGATAGATCCTTGTCTTGCATTATAATAACCATGCTGTGGGTCTTCCATAGGCTTGGGAGTCCTTTTAGTCCCACCATGAATTTATGTTGAAGCCTCATCCTTCTTCTTTATCTTTTTTTGGCCTATACCCATGGGACTCCCTAAGAACATGGTTTGTCTTCTTTCAAGCTCACTTAAAATATGAAAGTGATATCTAACGAGAAATTATTTATCCTTTTAGGCATGGTTTATATTTCATAAGAAAAGGAGCCCTCCTGGAGTCTTCTTTAAGATCTTTTCAGACTCTCTAAAATTCAAAATATTGTCGAGCGATATTGTTTCCCTTCACACTCGTCAAAGTGAAATTTGAAGGCACAAATGTCCGGAGATATTTTACCCCTTTTTCTCTCCGGATGGCTAATTTTACGAAAAAAGTACGCCCTAGGAGCTATTGTTCGCTAGGAGAGTACTCTCAGGTGTAATTTCAACCCTTTTTCGGGCAAGAGGGACTAAACTTACGAAAAAGAGCCATTTTCCCTGGTTTTGGTTTATCACTTTTTCGGGCCGTAGAGATTACTTATGAAAAATGAAAACCTTGGAGTCGCCCTTTTCAGACTCCCTAAACAAGAAAATATCACTGAGTGACCTTGTTTCTTTCACACTCGTTGATTGGTCCAGAAAGAACATCTAATTGGCATAAGTTTAACCCTTTTCCCAGCTAATATATTACCTGGGAAAAAGGTATGCCTCGAGAGACATGTCTCACCAGGAGAGTTCTCCTAAGTTTTGTTTTATACGTTTTTGGGCTCATGGGACTAAATTTCGAAAAAAGGATGAGGGATTCCATAGTTAATCTCTTTTCAGAATCCTTAAAATTGAAAAGATAGTCGAGTGATGTTTTCTCTGTCACACTCATTAAAAAGGTTTTGAAGAGACGTCCTTTCGGTATAAGTTTAACCTTTTTTCGGATCGACTGGACTATGTACGAAAAAGGAATACTTTGGCCCCAGTGAACAAAAGAGTTATCCTCGGTATGATTTGATTCTTTTTCGGACCCTCGAGACTAAACTTACGAAAAATATCATTTTGGAGTCTTCTTTTATTGGTTTTTTAGACTCTCTAAATGTGAAAAACCACCGAGCTTACCTTATGTGGTCTCGTAAAACTTTACATTGAAGGAGTCTAATTGTGAATCCCTAACCACATTTCATGTATCACTCTTGCATCTTTGGCTTAATGCTGACTCCATTTTGCTGTTGCTAAAATTTTAGAGCATTCCCTAGGTGCAGGCCTTGCAACATTTTTTCCTTTGTGTTCTGACACCCTGACCCATGGAGGAATTTTCTCGAGTGTCCATATCCTGCACATGTCTCCTTTCACTGAGCATAAGTGTGTTCCATGCGCTTGGAACTAGTTTCCTTGCCCGTGACACTCGTTCCTCCTTTGTAACATAACATTCTTTTATTCTTTTTCAAGATCGTTAAATATATGAAAAGAACAAAAAAATTTAAATATTCCAAAAAGAGGGGACGAGAAAACATTCTCTTTTACTGGCAACAATCTAGTCACCCTTGGATAGAGCACATCCTTCAGTTTGTTCTGCAAAACAATGAGATTTAGTATGGCGTTAGGAAGTTGTTCTCCTTACATAGAGTTGTTTCCTTATCCATTTGGTTACTCTTCCAAACACATGGATAGTTTGTGGTGCCTCCTATTCCACAAGCTTATGCCAATAACACGTTGCTTGAGTCTTTTCATATGTCATGCTCTTATCCAAGGGAAAGTTTTACAACCTGAGTCGGCCTCTCTGCAATAAGTGATACAGATTTATGAGTGGAACGAAATGAAAACACATAATTATAATATTAACATAGAGGCACAATGAATAAGAACAAAGATACAGTAAAACTTGACTTCTATTAAATAAGAAATATGTTGAAACTGTAAAATGCAAACTGAAAACAAGCTTGTTAGAATGGTGGCAGCTTATCTTTGAGAAGAGATGTGAGGACTGCACTCATTCGTAAGAAGATGAGTACAATGAGGCTCTAAAGGATTTTTTACAATAAACGTGAATGCCAAAACCCTATACATCCAAAAACCTAACCCTAGGTGATAAAGCGCCAAAAGTCATGTGGGCCCGGTTGGGGTAAGTTAGCACATCAACTTCTTGGGGTTGTAACTTTTGCATACGATCTTCGTTTAGGGAGAACGATAGATTGTTGGAAAGGTATTGACGAGGAGATTCATTTCATAGGCTCAGTCAAATCTTTAAAATTTTGTAGGATTTCCTATTGTGAAAAACATCGTTTAGGCCCTCAAAATGGCCCCGTAAGTTTGAGACCCGAAAAACTGCTAAAAATAGTAAGTTGCCAAAAAACTATTTTGAGCCAATTAGAATAGGTGGGTGGCCACCGAGATCCTCTTGGATCAATAATCCCCCCTTAGGAAGCAATGGTATCCATTGCGTTGAGTTACCCCATCAGATAAGAAATTTTCTGTTGAATTTGGCCTCGGGTGAGCCACTTGCCTTGGTGCAAGAGTTGCCCTACTTTGACAACCCGATAAAGATGGATCCTCTGTTGGAGAGTGCCCTTGACCTGTGTGTCCACGATATGATTAGTGGATTCATGTTCCATGCATTCAAGGTTTATCTCTGTTGGGTTCAACTGTTCTTCTAGCTTCGAGGTGTCCAATAATGGTGGAAAATAGGGCCGAAGCAGGTCCACATTGAACGTTGGGTGCAAGCCAAGGAAGGGTGCAATGTTGAGCTCAAAAGAATTGTCACCCACAACCTTGGTGATGGTGTAAGGTCCATAACGATGTGGAAGCAGTTTCCAATGAGGCCCTGTAAGGCGTTCTTTCTGCAAGTGCAACCAAACTTTGTCTCCCACCTGAAACTGGTGTGGCACCTGGTGTTGATCACGACACTGCTTGTACTTGGCATTGGAATTCTGTAAAATATATTGAACCTGTTGGAGGATGTGTTGGATCTGCTCAATGAATCTGGTGGCTTTGTCAACTTCAATTGGAGCATGTGATGAGTTTGTCTGGATGGCCGCAAGGGGTAGTGCAACATCCATGGGACCCAATGGTTGAAATCCCAACCCCACCTGAAAGGGGATGTGGCTATTTGAGCTATGTATGGCTCTATTGTAGTTGTGATGAACACAGGAAAGACTCTCATCCCATGTGCAAGGGTGCTTGAATTGTACATGCGAAGGATGTGCATGATCATCCGGTTGACGACCTGGGTTTGGCCATCCATCTGGGCATGGAAGGCAGTGGATTTGGTGATCTTGGTGTCCAACAATGACAAAAGGCTCGACCATAAGGTGTTGAGGAATCGATTGTCCCAATCTGAGATAATGGTTTGTTGGATCCCAAAGTGTACCCACACTCATTGAAATAAGAGCTTGGCAGTGGCTTCTGCTGTGATGTTCTTCTTACAAGTAGCCATAATCGCCATCTTGGAAAAGTGATCAACAATGACAAAAACACAGTCATTTCCTTGCTTGGTGAACGAAAGGCCTGACATGTAGTCCATTGAGATGGATTCACAGGGCATGTCAGGAGTAGGCAAAGAAGTGTACGTGCCTTGTTTCTTAGTGGTTGGTTTGGCAATAACACAAATGGTGCATGACAATATATACTTGTTGACATCCTGTCAAAGTTTCGGCTAGTAGAAATGTCGCTGCAACACTGCCACTGTCTTTTCCACGTTGAAGTGTCCTACCACCCAAATGTAGTGGGCTTCCTAAATCATCTTCACTCGCTCACTTGATGGAACACATATATGGCACAGATGGCACAAAAACCTGTCCTGAAGATGGAAATTAGTGACAAATGTGTTTGTGCCCAACATCTGGTAGGTGTTGGCGAAGTCAAGATCTATCTCATAGAGGTGGGGAAATCTAGAGGTCTCATGGCTGCAAGAGTCTAGCACCGTGGTGAGTGTCACGACTGAAGGTTGGCTGAGGCAATCATCGACTTGGTTGGTACTTCTTGTTTTATGCTTGATGTTGAGGTGGAATTGTTGCAAATATGTTGACCACTTCTGATGACGATTATTCTACAATTTTCCTTGTGTCTGCATGAACTGCAGTCGCTTATGATTAGTGTGGAGTACCGTATCCTTCCTAAGAATGTAATTCCTCCGTTGGCGACAAGCTTGCACATTGGAGTACATTTATTTATTGTAAGTAGGGTACTTACGAAAGACATCTGATAGTGTCTCACTATGATAGGCCACGAGGTGGACATGCTGAGTGAGGACTGCACCCATAACATAGTCTGAAGCATCTATCTCGATATGAAAGGGTTGTTGCAAGTCAGGTAATAAAAGCACTAGGCCCGAGCACAAGTTCCACTTCAAATCATCAAACAATTATTTTTGGGTTAGTCCCCACACAAGTTTGGCCTTACCACCACCCCTGGTTACTTGGCTAAGTTCCCATGCAATATGGGAGAATCCAAACACGAATCAACGATAAAAATTGGCAAGGCCTAATAAGATCCAAAGCTCAGTGAGTGTGGTTGGGGATAGCTAGTCGAGAATGACTTGGATCTTGGCTGTATCCACATGCACACAATGTGCATCAACAATGTATCCTAGGTACTAGACCTTGTCCATGCCGAAGGAACATTTTTCCAAGTTGGCATATAACTTGTGCTGCCACAGAGTGTGTAGAACTTGTTGAATATGTTGTAAGTGTTCCACCCAAGTCTTGTTTTAGATGAGGATGTCATCCAGATACACCACTACAA
This sequence comes from Picea engelmannii, assembly GCA_009831015.1. Taxonomy (NCBI): domain Eukaryota; kingdom Viridiplantae; phylum Streptophyta; class Pinopsida; order Pinales; family Pinaceae; genus Picea; species Picea engelmannii. The sequence continues at coordinate 20,067 of WSFP011388458.1, read as the reverse complement.
AATAGTTAGTGAAAGGCCGCAAAATATCATCCATCATCCTAATGAAAGTTGTTGGGGAATTTGTCAATCCAAAGGGCATGGCCAACCATTCAAAAATACCTTCCTTTGACTTGAAGGCAGTCTTCCATACATTTGTCTTCTCTATTGGGACATGATGGTAGCCAGACTTCAGATCAATCTTATTAAAGTGTTTGGCTCCCTTGAGTTGATCAAGGAGATCGTTGATTCGGGGAATCGAATATCAGTTCCTAAATGTGACTTTGTTTAGGGCCCGATAACCAATGTAGAGTCACCATGTCTCACCTTTCTTCTGCATCAAAATGATTGGGCTTCCACAAGGGGATGAGTTGGGTCAGATGTGCCCCTTGTGGAGCAGTTCTTGGATCTAACACTGGATCTCGTCATTTTCTAATAGAGAGCAGCGATAGATTGGCCCATTGGGTAGCGGCGCGTCAAGGTCAGATCGATGGAATGCTTGACCCGACAGTGCATAGGTACCCCAGTAGGTGATGAGAAGATGTCTTTGTATTCTTCCATGACCTTATCCACTTGATTCTTCTACATGTAGAGGTCGACCATGGAGGCCATGGATGTGGCTGCAACCTTTCGCTTACTCTGAGAGCGAATCACTAAGAAAAAAAACTTCCCGGTCTGAGAAACAACCTTCCTACATTTCTTGGCAGAGATAAAGGAAATAACACTAGGTGGGCCTACCTCGGGTTTCTGGTACAATTTTTCGTTCAAAGTAATAATAACACTGCGAGCCTTAGATTCATATAAAACATGACGTTTCCATAAATAAGGTTGTCCCAAAAGAACATCACAAACTTCAAGATGAGCAACATCACACAGTACGCCATCTTTGAATGGCTTAATGCCATACGATAGGAGACACTGTTGGCTGACGCAAAGATTGCTTCCTTGACGGATCCATTCAATGGTGTAGGGTTGCGGGTGCGACGTTGTTGGCAGGGCTAGCCACTTGACGACCTCTACTGAGATGAGGTTCTTCTGGCTACCGCTATCAATGATGAAGTGTAGTGGAGTGCCTTTCACCCACATCTGTGAATGAAAGAGGCACTCACCTTCCTCTGGCTCATCAGGTTCACCGAGATGGATCTTGGTGGAAGAAACAATGGCATTGGGTTCTATGTTAATGATCCATCTCCCCTTTTCTAGTTCTGACTTAGAGTCGGAGCCCGAATATGATTCAGAGGCTTTCCCACTTTCTGGTGCTATTGATGTTGATGTTCCAACTTCATGATGATGATGTTACTCCAACTCCATGCTATAAACGATGATGATATTGATGATGAGAAAAACTTTATATGATTTATAGATGTGCCAGTTAGTGTTCTAGATGCCGATGATGATGCTGCCCTCTCCTTCTCTTGATGATGTTGTATTGAGTCATGTTAGTAGAATACCCTTCTCATTAAGGGGGAGTGTTGAAATATTGTAACTTCGAAGAATATTCTAATTATATTTGAGTTATTATTCTATAGTTCAAATCCCCTTTTGCGGATTGATCAAGTCGGGTATTGTATAAGATTAAATCCCCTTTTGTGGATTGGTCAAACTGTATTTGTATGGCGGTATTTGTAAAGTTGGACCCTAGTAATTATAAAGTGGTTTTAGCCACTTCTAGGAGAAGTTGACTCCACTGAGTGAAGAGACATAACCCTAGCACCACCTCAACTTGTATTTATATGTGAGGATGGTGTCGCATTTGAACACACTCACTCACTCATCTAGTGTGCATATATTAAAGACAATTGTAGTCGCAGGAAGAATTCTAACGAAGGAGAAGAGAGGCACATGCTTGGTCTTGGTCTGTCTTTGGTGTTTTGGTCTTAGTCTTGGCATTGTATTGGCAATCTATTATTGAGGAAGTTTTGTTGGGTTTTCTCCCCCATGAGGGTTTCATAGGATAAAATGTTGCGTACCTTGCGATATTGTTTCTTTCAGTGATCCTCTTTATACTGTTGTTTTGGAAATGCATTGAATGCTCATGAAATTTGGAAATAATATAATAACAACAGTAAAAACTCAACATGGTATGAAAGCTTGACTAAATAGAGCATATTTCACTGGGTATCTTGACGTTTCTGTTGTCGTACAAGAAAATTAGGGATTCTTACTGAAGAGGAATGTTTTACCAAAGACCACCTTGGGAAATGCACCTTTCCATAGCGCATCTTTTGACAACTTGAGCGAAATTTTTCAGTGGCTAGATTCTCCAGAAAGTCAAACCCTAGTTTTGACTAGTACCAGAAAACCAGAAAACCAGGAAACCCAAACCAGTACTAGAAGTACAATCCATAATTTCGCAGGTCAAGTTTCAAGGGGTAAAAGTTGGAATTTTTTGAAATGATCTACACCAGCAAACTTGCCTTAGCCCAACGCATCTCCTGGTAAGTTCAGTTTCATTTTCTGAGCACTTTCGTTTTTTGGTCATTTCTTAGCTCCAGGTCAAGATGTATGCAAGCACCAAGCTTGTTGACAAGTTAGAAGGTGTGGAAATTTTTCATGCCTGGAAGTATAGAATTGGACTCATTCTTGAAGAGAATGACCCTACAAAATTCATAAAAGAAAATGTAGCCAAAAAGAAGTGCAAGAAGGATATGATTCAGTGTAAAAGAATAATTGTAGATTCCGTTAAAGACCACTTGATCCCTCAAGTGTCTTCTAAGAATACTCGAAAATATATGTTTGATGCCCTAACCAAAATGTATGAAGGAAGGGACATCAACCAAAAGATGAACTTGAGAACCCAACTCAAGAATACAAAGATGCAAAAAGGAGAAACAATTCAAGACTATTTCTCTAGGGTTTCTCAATTCAAGGAATAGTTAGAGGAAATTGGAGATAACTTAGATGAATATGAATTAGTGATGGAAAATCTTAATGGTCTCGAAATACCTTTGGATGTCTTCATCCAAACTATTTGTGCAAGAAAAGAGAAACTCGAATTTGACAGTTTATGGGAAGAATGTGTTCAAGAAGAAGCAAGAGTGGCTAATCGAGAATCCATTCTATTAAGAGATGAAGATCAAGCCCTAGATGCTCATGCTAAGGGTGTAAAGGGAAAGTCTCATTTTCAAAAGGAGACTCACTTTCATAAAGAGTCTCACTCTCCAAAGAGATTCCAGAAACATCATAAGGGTGAAACAAAGGGAAAAGATTTCTCCTCCTACTAGTGTTTTCATTGTTATAAGATGGGACACGTTGCTATGAATTGTCCTGCTAGAAGTGAAGAATGCAAGAGGATAAATAAAAAAAGACATCATGCCCATGCAGCTGAAGATGACGAGCCACCCAATAAGTTATCTAAGGAAGAGATCGAAGAATATGTTTTATTTTCTGCTCTCTCAGGATCCATGACACCTGGAGAGGATACTTGGCTCATATATAGTGGTACCTCTAAGCATATGATAGGCTGAAGAACACTCTCTCCAACCATATAGAAAAGTTGTAACGTACCGGGCCATCATCCCCACTGCCGAGCAACGCTACTACGCGGAATATATATATACTTATATTTATACAGAATATGCATTAAATCAAATTAAGATATTTAACATGGATTTAACTGTTTTCATATAGACTTAAACATAATTAACAACAATTCAAAATTACAACGGAATACATGATACGTTTCAAGACACAAACATGCATCACATATAAATTAAGTACATAATTAATACTTATCTTTTAAATTGGCATAACACCACCAGTTGTGTGCAGACCTTCCACGAACCTCCCAGCCTTAAACCGCTGCTCATCACTCTCAGTAGTAGGTCACCCTTGAGCTGGGACTAAGCTCCACCAGGAAAGGGAATCCTAGGCTAGGTAAAGTCAACAAGAAGACACACAGTTTATGAGGATGGATTCTCTCCCAGGAGCCACTTATGCCCACTTCTCACAGATTCTCATTCCCCACATGCCTGTCCCACCCCAGGAGTATACACCTTCACTGTCACCCGGATAGTCCTTTGGCTGCTAAAAATCCCTTGCCTTGGGTTTCAGCAACAGGCTGGACTAGAATTCTCCAAGCTCTGTGGTAGCTACAGGACCCCTTCCAGAAGTTCTCACTTCCTTCGTGCACTCTCTCACCTGGAGAGAGTCACTCACAGGCCTGACAACCTGCTTCTTCAACCACAACCACCTCTCTCACCTGGAGAGAGTGTTGCACACAGGCTTGACAACCTGCTTCTTCAGCTCTGTTCTAGCACAAGGAGGACAAGAATATGGCTCAATAAGGAATAGATGACGGTAGCCAATCACACTTAGCCAAGGGACTACGTGGCCACAATAGCCCACAATTATAACACACACAACATAAACAATTACGGTATGCTTAGGCTTCTTAGAAGACAACAACCCAAACAGTTAAGCACGAACTCAGATTTGTAGAGTGGATAAACCGGGTTCACAGGACACACAGGAGACACGACTCAGTCCACAGGGTTTTCCACTGGTTTTCCGGGTGTGAGACAAGGAAATTATGCAAAGGTCGATGATGGAGACCAAACATAGAGACTGGGCGAAATTCACGAGAATACACCAGTCGATCACAGAGGTCTCATGAGTTCGGGTTTCAAAGCTATGTGAGGTATGCAACGATCAGACGCAGAGGTAACACGGTTCAGATAAAGGATGCTAGAATGGAAGATGAACCCCGATCACGACTCAATTCTTGGGTTAAATTGCATGTGCCTGGGCTGACACATGTTGTCCATGAAGCTGCATGCACTCCATCAAGTATGCGTTTCCTTTTCTAGGAGCTTAGGATAAAATAACATGTTTTTCACATAGTTTTGGAATAATAAAAAATTATTATTCAAGGACTTAAGCCCTCAAGATTATCCCCTCTTCCAACCTTTCAACCCCTTTTCCCTTACTCATTATGTGGAAGCTTAGTCCCCCATCACTCTTTCTTCGTGGTCGGTCGACACGCAATGATGTTCATACATTATATTAATGATCTGCTTAAATTACATATACAAAATCAGGTTGCTGGCCTTAACACTTAGGCTCTCCGGCCTAATAAACACATAAGCCCACCAGGTTATCAATACTCGACTCACCAACCTACAAAACATGATTACAATTCATACTATATCTGGGGCACTACCGGGGGATATTACAATCCCCTCCCCTTTTTTTTACACTGTCCTCAGTGCAACTCTTTACACAACATCAGTAAGATTTTCAAAATCTTCGAAAAGATGCGGGTATTCTACCCGCATAACATCCTCATGCTCCCATCTCGCGTCCTCAGGACCATACCAGGTCCATTGGACCTTTACAAGCCCTATGGCCCGATTCCAGAGCTGTTTTCTTTTCCGATCCCATATGCGCACATGATGCACTTGCAAGACACCTTCTTGCTCCACTTGAATCACATTCCAATCGATAACATGATTAGCATCATGTGTATATTTCTTAAGCAATGAAGCATGAAACACATTATGTACAGTCATGGATGAAGGTAATGCAAGCATATATGCAACTGGCCCAATCCTTTCTAGGATTTCAAATGACCCACAAAATCTGTCTGCCAACTTGGAGCAACTTCCCAACTTCAGGGAACTTCTATTGGATTTTACTTTCAGGAAAACATGGTCACCCACTTTAAACTCTCTGTGGGTTCTGTTTTTATCAGCATAACTTTTCTGCCTGTCTTGGGCAACTTTAAAATTCTGCTTAATTTTTAGCATTTGTTCTTCCATTTCCTTGAGAAACTCTGGCCCAACTACTGCCCTATCAATTGGATTATCCCAGCTTACTGGAGTATTGCACTTTCTACCATAAAGTGCTTCAAATGGGTTCATATTCAACGATGCTTGATAAACATTATTGTAGGCGAATTCTACCAAGTGTAGGTAGTCTTCCCATTTTGATGGTTTTTCCATCGCATATATCCTTAATATGTCTTCTATAACTCGATTCACCCGCTCTGTCTGCCCATCCGACTCAGGATGATAGGTTGTGCTAAAGTTTAGATTCATTCCAAAACCTTTGAACAACTCCTTTTAGAACTTCAAGGTGAATTTTGGGTCCCTGCCAGACACAATTGTCTTGGGAATATCGTGCAATCATGCTACTTACCTCATAAAAATGTCAACAATATCCGTTTCCTTGTGATTAGTCATTAACGGAATGAAATGGGCAGCTTTCGTAAGCTTGTCCACTACCACCATAATTGAATCATGCTGCTTTCCTACTCTAGGCAATCCTGTGATGAAATCCATTGTCACCACTTCCCACTTCCACTCAGGAATGGGTAAAGGCTGCAACAATCCTCCTGGGTACCTGTGCTCAGCTTTAACCTTTTGACACTCCATACATCCGACGATGTATTCAACAATCTCTTTCTTCATACCTGGCCAAAAGTAATGGCTCTTGATTGCTGCCACAATTTTCTGATATCTAGGGTGCCCAACATAAGGCACATTATGCATTTCATTCAAAATCATAAGTTTCAAGTCCTGGACATTAGGTACATAAATTTTGTTCTTGTACAGAAGTATTCCATCAGTTTCCAATTTATAACTCTCCACTTCCTGTGGCATCTTACCTTGTTGTAGCTTTGCTACCAAATCTCTGTACTGCAAATCTGTATTTGCAGCCTCCAAAATTCTGACTTTAATATAAGTTCGGTACATGCTAATGGCTGTTTTCCTTTCCTTTGATATGCTTGATATCAAAGTCATACTCACAAAGAAACTCCAACCACCTACTATGTCTAGCGTTCAAGGTTGGTTGATCAAACAAATACTTCAGACCATTATGGTCTGTCCTCAGTTTGAACCTCCTTCCCATGAGGTAATTCCTCCATTTCTTTAGAGCATGTACTGTGGCTGCCAACTCCAAATCATGAGTTGCATAGTTCCTTTCGTGCTCTTTCAACTTTCTGTATTCATAACAAATTACGAATCCATTCTGACTGAGGACTCCTCCCAGTCCTTCTTTGCATGCATCTGTACACACTACAAAGTCTTCATTCAGATCTGCAATCCTTAGGATTGGACCACTGGTTAACAATTTCTTCAATACCTGGAAGCTTCTCTCACAATCCTCTGTCCACTGAAATTTCTTCTCCTTCCTTTGCAAGGAAGTGATAGGGTTAGATATCCTCAAGAACCCTGCGATAAACCTTCTGTAATAACCAGCTAGACCCATAAAGGATCTGACTTTTGTCACATTCTTTGGTGCTGACCTTTCTTTGATGGCCTCAATCTTCTCAAGATCTACAACTATCCCATCCTTTGAAATAATATGCCCCAAGTAATGGATCTGCTCCTGATAAAACAAACATTTGCTCAACTTGGCATACAATTGGTGCTCTCTTAGCACCCGCAACACCATCCTAAGATGTTTTTCATGCTCTTCTTTCGATTTGGAATACACCATAATGTCATCCAAAAAGACTATGACAAACTTGTCCAGATAGTCCCTGAATACACCATTCATTAAGCACATAAAAACAACCGGTGCATTTGACAACCCAAATGGCACCACTCTGAATTCATAGTGACCATACCTTGTTCTAAAGGCGGTCTTAATGATGTCCTCATTCTTCCTTCTGCATTAGAAGAATAGTTCAACAGTTGGAAATATTTCCTCATGCCAAACAAGCATGTGTCGACATCTTCCTCCTTATGTTCTCCATCAAACATAGGAGGCTTAATCTTGTTCATTTCTCCCTTCAGTTCATCTACTCGAGATCTCCTGTGCTTTCTAGTAGGAGATGGGATTGAACTACCGTGTGCCCTCCTCTTGGAGACACCTTGGGAGTGATGATGGTGTCTACAAACACTCCTTGATCTTCTTCCCTCAGAAGTACGGTGACTCCCTGTTTTGCTCGAGTCTCTCTCCTTGTCCAACTTCTTTTCTATTCTCTCCAGACTCTTCATCAACTTTAAGTTGAATTCTCCCTATTGTTCCTTAGCTTTCATGAGCTTTCTGCTATCTGCTCGATGTGTTTGGGCATCTTTCTTCAATCTTTCAATGATTTTCATCATATGCCCTTCCTTATCTATCTCTTCTCCATGCCCATTGGAGTTCGACCCTTCAACTCCCAAATGAACATCCATTCCTTTTGCTTCATTCTCTAAACTGGAAGCATTTTGTGTCTCTTCCATTTATTTTTCACTTAGTGGCAATTCTATTCGGTTCTCGCACACATTACACTTTTGCAAACACAACGTCCAGACAACTGAAATTTGTCAGGTCATCATTCCTTAACAAATCCCACAACATTCATAAACAAATCTGATTCAAGAAAACGTTCGGTTTTCATTCTCTGTGATTCTCATTCAATTAAGAATCCCCGCAGATTTCTTCTTTCAGAGCTCTGCTCTGCTAAGTTTTCGGGCACTAGCCCCTTTCTCTTATTCCCCTACCCATGCGACCATGGGTCATGACCAAGCGCTAGATCAATAAGCGCGTACTCGGGCCTTTGACCTCGAAAAAATTCCAAGCATAACACAACGATCACTCAGAGTTCCGAGTTATGGAACTCGCGCAGTAGGGCGGATCAACCGTCCACGTCTACCCAGCATCCAACGACTGACACTCGCTGTGGAACCTCAGGTTTCTAAGTTCTGGGACTTCAGGACTTCAGAAGATTTCACATCCGCACACCCCAAACCATTAATCTCCGAACACTCCCACGTCACCTTAGGTGACGTTATTACATCACATCACTTAACATTTTCCAATTGCGGGGGCATGCAACGGTGTTTGGAGTAACCCACCTTTCATCCCACAATTCTCCTGATGCTGACACGTAACCCCTTGGTGAAACCATGGTTTGGATTGCGAGACCGCCTTGGAGAATTAGCTTCCATGCAACTTGGGTCCCCGCAATGCCTTCTGGCCGTTGATCTTGATGCATCATGATCAACCCCACTGTGCATCCTCGGACCTTTAACTACGTTACGTAACCTTGAGCCCCACTAACCCTGCTCACACAAGATGCCACATGGCAGAATAGTAGCGACTGATACGTGGCCCATTCATATGGGTGACACTCGTCACATTCCAAATGCCATTTCAATCATCCATGGGTTCTAAACCCATTGACACGTGGCACACATCCCATGTGTCCATGTCACCTCCAGGTGACATCATCGTGACTCACCACTTTAGCTCTTCGGGCTTCGGGAGTTTCAACTCCTCTATGCTCATTTTTGCTCAGAGCGCTTTCTCCCCTAGTTCACAATCTATCGACATGTGTCCTTCACAATCAAAAGGTTGCGATCTACTTCGAGACTTCAAGAGTTTGTGCCTCAACGCATTCCACTTCTCCCGATTGATAAACTCCGAAAGGTTTCCAGGATAACCTTCCTGCACCTTCTTCGAATCTGACGATCGTAAAGGACTCTCCTTTTTCCTAAACAGATCCTACTGCTCTAACACCCCAAGTGTTGAGCTCTCTCTCTCTGTGGTCAAATACCACGCCGGCTACGGTTTTATTCTACCGCTACTCCTCCTGAGCTTCGTAACACGACCAAGTAACCCCTTGGCACTCAGAAACATTCTAAGGTTCGAAATTGGTTCCATCCGAACACCATTTCCACTCGAAACCTTGGGTCCAAAGACCACTATCCAACCCATCCAGGCTCAACATTGAAACCATGCCTCTGATACCATATTGTAACGTCCCCGACTATCATCCCCACTGTCGGGCAACGCTACTACGTGGAATATATTTATACATATATTTATAAAGAATATGCATTAAATCAAATTAACATATTTAACATGGATTTAATTGCTGTCATACAGACTTAAACATAATTAACAACAATTCAAACTTTCAACAGAATACATGATACATTTCAAGACACATACATGCATCACATATAAATTAAGTATAGAATTAATACTTATCTTTTAAACTGGCATAACACCACCAACTACGTGCAGACCTTCCATGAACCTTCCAGCCTTAGACCATGCTGCTCATTACTCTCATCTGTAGGTCACCCCCGAGCTGGGACTAAGCTCCACCAGGCAAGGGAATCCTAGGCTAGGAAAGGTCAACAAGAAGACACACAGTTTATGAGGATGGATTCTCTCCTAGGAGCCACTTATGCCCACTGCTCACAAACTCTCATTCCCCACATGCATGTCCCACCCCAGGAGTATACACCTTCACTGTCACCTTGAAAGTCCTTCGACTGCTAAACCTCCCTTACCTTGAGCTTCAACAATAGGCCGAACCAGAATTCTTTGAGCTCTGTGGCAGCTACAGGACCCCTTCTAGGAGTTCTCACTTCCTCCGTGCACTCTCTCGCTTGGAGAGAGTCGCTCATAGGCCTAACAACCTGCTTCTTCAACCAAAAGCACCTCTCTCACCTGGAGAGAGTGTTTCACATAGGCCTGACAACCTGCTTCTTTAGCTCCATTCTAGCACAAGGAGGAAAACAATATGGCTCAACAAGGAAGAAATGACGGTATCCAATCAGACTCATCCAAGGTACTGCATGGCCACAATAACCCACAATTATAACACACATGGCATAAACAATTACAATATGCTCAGGTTTCTCAAAAGACAACAACCCAAACAATTAAGCACGAACTCATATTTGCAATCTGGATAAACCAGGTTCACAGGACACACAGGAGACACGGCTCACTCCACGGGGTTTGCCGCTGGTTTTCAGGGTGCGTGACAAGGAAATTATGCAGAGGTCGATGATGGAGACTAAACGTAGAGACTAGGTGAAATTCACGGGAATACACCAGTTGATCACAGAAGTCTCACGATTTCGGGTTGCAGAGCTATGTGAGGTATGCAGCGATCAGACGCAGAGGTAACACAGTTTAGACAACGGACGCCAGAATGGAGGATGAACCTCCATCATGGCTCAATTCTTGGGTTAAATTGCATGTGCCTGGGCCGACACATGTCGCCCATGAAGCCGCATGCACTCCATCAAGTATGCGTTTCCTTTTATAGGAACTTAGGATAAAAATAACATGTTTTTCACATAGCTTTGGAATAATAATAAATTATTATTCAAGGACTCAAGCCCTCAATCTTAGTCCCTCTTCCAACCTTTCAGCCCCTTTTCCCTTACCGATTTTGTGGAATCTTAGTCCCCCACCACTCTTTCTTCGTGGTCGGTCAACACACAACGATGTTCATATATTATATTAATGATCTGCATAATTACATATACAAAATCAGGCTCCTAGCCTTAACACTTAGGCTCTTCGGCCTAATAAACACATAAGCCCACCAACTTATCAATACTTGTCTCACCAACCTACAAAACATGATTACAATTCATAAACATGATTAAAATTCATATTATATTTGGGGCACTACCAGGAGATATTACAAAAGTGCTCCCCCTAGAAAGTTTCACTTGGAGATGATTATCAATACCCTATCAAAGGAATGGGAGAAGCCACATACGAACTTGATTAAGGAACTCCGATGAGAATGAATCATGTACTCTATGTATCAGGTTTGAAAAGGAACTTACTTTCTATTTCAGCTCTAGATAAGAAAGTTTTCAAGGTTGCATTCATATATGGTGAGGTTCTTTTGTGGTCTAAAGGAAAAATTGTAGAAGATGCAGTTATTATTGGAATAGAAGAAGGTGGTTTGTACAAGTTAAAAGGTCACTCAGATGGAGCCTTGATTCACTCTACTAAAAGTCCTTGTGAAATTTGGCATAGAAGGCTAGCTCACATCAACTACAAAGCCTTACCATATGTGATCAAGGTAGTTACATGTTTACCAGAACTAAAGGTTAATCATGAAGGTGTATGCAATGGATGTGCACAAGGAAAGAACACAAAGAATCCTTTTCCAAAGAGCAACAGTAAAGTAGAAGGAATTTTGGAACTTGTCCACTCAGATGTATGAGGTCCAATGACATCAACCTCTCTAAGCCGACATGTATACTATGTATCATTTATTGCTGATCACTCTCGTAAGACTTGAGTTTATTTCTTGAAGTCAAAAGATGAAGTACTTGGAAAGTTCAAGGAGTTCAAAGGCTTGGTAGAAAACCTCTCCAGAAGAAAAATCAAAATACTCAGGTCAGATAATGGAGGAGAGTACACTTCAAAAGAATTTGAAAGATTTTGCAGAGATGCCGCGATTAAGAGGGAACTCACCACTCCCTATAATCCTCAACAAAATGGTGTAGCAGAAAGAAAGAATAGGATGATTATAGAAGCAATAAAGAGTATGATTCATCATCAAGATCTTCCAATGCACTTATGAGATGAAGTAGCAAGAACAACAGTATATGCCCAAAAAATATTATCCCATAGTGCACTTGGATTCAAAACCCCCAAAGAAATGTTCACTGGAAGGAATCCAAACAAAATATTTGGTTGTCCAGTGTTTGTACACATTCTGAAAGAAAAGTGAACTAAGTTGGATCCTTCAGGAAAGAAGGGAATATTTGTTGGATACTGTGAGGTCTCTAAGGCCTTTAGAATCTACATACTAGGATACCATTGTATTGAGATAATCATATATGTAAGCTTTGATGAAGATGCAACACTCAAGAGATCAAGAAAAAACCATCTTGAAGAAGTATATGAAGAAGAACCTGTAGCTCCCAGACTTGAAAAACCTGTAAAGGAAGTTGCAGTGACCCATGATGATGAGATTCCAGAAGATCGTGATATGATAGAATCTCAAGAACCTCCCCATATGATTATCTATCACAAGAGAAAGACAACTTCGGCTAGAGAATTCATTCAAGACGCAGAAAAGTATGGTGCCCCAGAAGGAACCATGAGACAAAGCAAGAAGCCTAAGCCATTCTCCAACTATATGGCCTTGATGTGTGATCTTGTAGAGAAGGAACCTTCTTGGTTTGAAGAACCCGTTCAAAAGAAAGAATGTATGAATGCCATGACAGAAGAATACCAGTCCATTATGAAGAATGATTTATGGGAAGTAGTTTCCAAACCAAAGAACAAAGATGTGGTATCTTCCAAGTGGATATACAAAATAAAACATGCAACAAATGGAAGTATTGAAATACATAAGGTAAGATTTGTGGCTCATGGATTTTCTCAAAAGGAAGGTATTGAATATGAAGAAACATTTGCTCCTGTAGCCAGATACACTTCTATCAGAACCATCATAGCTCTTGCAACCAAAATGAAGTGGAAGTTACACCATATGGATGTGAAAACAACTTTCTTAAATGGTGTTATTGAAGAAGAAGTGTATATAGAAGAACCACAAGGGTTTGAAGTTGAATATATAAAGACTCACGTCTGTAGGTTGAAGAAATATCTGTATAGGTTGAAGCAAGATCCTAAAGCTTGGTATGGTAGAATTAATAGTTTCGTAACAAGCTTAGGCTTTACCAAGAGTAAAGTTGATCCTAAACTTTACTTCAAGGTTATGAATGATCAACCAATTATATTTCTACTATATGTGGATGAATTATTCTTGACAGGAGAAGAAAAGCTCGTCACATATTGAAAGAAGAAGCTCATTGCAGAATTTGAGATGAAAGACCTAGGCCCGATGCATTGTTTATTAGGTCTTGAAGTTTGGCAAAGCCCAGAGAAGATGTTCTTTAACCAAGGGAAGTATGAAGTTGAAATACTAAAGAGATTTGACATGTTGGACTGTAAAGCCATGACCACACCCATGGAATGAATTTGAAGGTATTGGTTGATACTTCGTCAGAGTTGGTTGATGCTACTCTATACAGACATATTATTGGATCATTGATGTATCTGACGAATACCAGGTCATATATATGCTTTGCTATGAACACCTTGAGTCAGTATCTGGTGGATCCTAAAGGTGTTCACCTTGTAGCTGCAAAATATGTGATGAGATACCTTAAGGGTATGTTGGATTATGGTCTCTGTTATATTGGAGATCACGACTTTAGATTGTATGGCTATACTGATTCATATTGGGATGGAAGTGCTTCAGACAGAAAGAGCACTTCAGGATGTTGTTTCAGTTTGGGGTTAGCCATGACTTCATGGAAAGGCAGGACGCAATCCAATATTGCTCTCAACACGACAAATGTGGAGTACATTGCAACATGTTCAGCCATATGGATTTAGAAGTTGTTGACAGGTTTGTTCTATCTGGAGATGGAAGCCGCCGTGATTCTATGTGATAACCAGAGTTGTATAAAGATGACGAAGAACCGAATGTTCCATGATAAGTCAAATCACATAGAGATACACTATCACTATATTCGTGATATGGTGCAGAGGGGTGATGTAAAGCTCCAATATGTTGGAAGAAATGAGAAGGTTGCAGATGTGTTTACCAATCCTTTGTCTCGGTTGAAGTTTGAGTACTTCCGAGACAAGCTTGGTGTAGTCCGAAAGGACCTCCCTCGAAAGGGGGAGTGATGCTGATGATACTATGGTATCGTGTCCAACAACGTATAACTCCATTAGGATTTTATATCCTAGGGGATCGATCATCCCTGGGAGGATCCCGAAGGTCCGGTAAGTACGGTCTGTCAGAGTACCTATGCATGTATATGCCAGATGTGGTCAGTAGTGGTAGCTCAATTAGGATTTTATATCCCAGGAAATCTTATTATTCTTGGGCAGATCCCTAAGGTCCGGTAATGACGGTCCGTCAAAGTACCACGTGTTAGCTTGTTAGGATTTTATATCCTAGGGAATCTTACGATTCTTGGTCAGATCCCAAAGGTCCGATAAGGATGGTCTGTCAGAGTACCACAAAATGTTGTTGATGCACCTGCCTCATTCTGTTGCCACATGTTGATGATGTTTTTCCAGCTTCGTGCTATTGATGTTGATGTTCCAACTTCATGATGATGTTGTTACTCCAGCTACATGCTATAAACGATGATGATATTGATGATGAGAAAAACTTCCAATGATTTATAGATGTGCCAGTTAGTGTTCGAGATGCTGATGATGATGTTGCCTCTCCTTCTCTTGATGATTTTGTATTCAGTCATGTTAGTAGAATACCCTTCTCGTTAAGGGGGAGTGTTGAAATATTGTAACTTCGAAGAATATTCTAATTATATTTGAGTTATTATTGTATAGATCAAATCCCCTTTTGTGGATTGATCAAGTCAGGTCTTGTATAAGATCAAATCCCCTTTTTTGGATTGGTCAAATTGTATTTGTATGGTGGTATTTGTAAAGTCGGCCCCTGGTAATTATAAAGTGGTTTGAGCCACCTCTAGGAGAATTTGGCTCCACCAAGTGAAGAGACATAACCCTAGCGCCACCTCAACTTGTGTTTATATGTGAGGATGGTGTCTCATTTGAACACACTCACTCACTCATCTAGTGCACATATCTTAAAGACAGTTGCAATTGTAGGAAGAAATCTAACGAAGGAGAAGAGATGCACATGCTTGGTCTTGGTCTGTCTTTGGTGTTTTGGTCTTAGTCTTGGCATTGAATTGGCAATATATTATTGAGGAAGTTTTGTTTGGTTTTCTCCCCCATGAGGGTTTCCCAGGATAAAATGTTGCGTACCTTGTGATCATGTTTATTTCAGTGATCCTCTTTATACTTTTGTTTTGGACATGCATTGAATGCTCATGAAATTTGGAAATAACCTAATAACAACAGTAAAAACTCAACATCTATACCCTAACTGTGTCAGGGACATGCACTAAAAAATGACAAGGAGAAGACCGCTCTGATACCACTGATCCAGATTTATGAGCGGAACGAAATGAAAACACATAATGCTAATATTAACATAGAGGAACAATGAATAATAACAAAGATATAGTAAAAATTGAATTCTATTAAATAAGAAATATGTTGAAACTGTAAAATGCAGACTGAAAACAAGCTTGCTAGAATGGCGGCGACTTATCTCTAAGAAGATATGTGAAGGCTATCCTCATTAAAAAGAAGATGAGTACAATGAGCCTTTGAAGGTATTTTTACAATAAAAATGAATTCCAAAACCCTTGACATCCAAAAACCTAACCCTAGGAGATGAAGCGCCAAAAGTCATGTGGTCCCCGTTGGGGTAAGTTAGTACATCAACTTCCCTTGGTCGTAACTTTTGCATACGGTCTCCATTTAGGGTGCATGATAGCTCATTGGAAAGGTATTGACGAGGAACTTCATTTCATAGACTCAATTAAAGCCTTTGGTAATAATTAAGGTTCCTTATCGTGAAAAAAACATTGTTTAGGCCCTCAAAATGGCCCTAGAGGTTTGGGATCTGAAAAACTGCTAAAAATAGTAAGTTGCCAAAAAATTGTTTTGAGCCAGTTGGAATAGGTGGGTGGCCACTAAGATCCTCCTGAATCAATAAGTCTCTTGACCTTCATGAGTCAGCCATCTCGAGAGTCTTGTCAAGTTCATATTCAAAATCAATGAAGTTTTGTGCTTGATAATCAAGATCCTCCAGTATTTCCACGACGGCTTGTTGAAGACCTTAGGATAGTGAGTCATACTCTCCTATTATACTCCTACCTGAGTTATGAATATCTTGAATATATTGCTCGATTTACTAAAACTATCATCTCCAACTACAAGCATTGATGCCCCCTGAAGATTCATATCACATTGTATTTGTATATCTTCTGATGATTTTGAGATGTAGATCCGCTGTGTATTATTCACGGCTACAATCTATATTGGCATACACATTAGTCATGTAGCCATGATTACTATATATCACATGGATTTGCAGTGTACTTTATTAGCATCCATGCTTAGTCTTTCTTGAGCATGGGTATGCCCGCCTCGATGATTATTATTATTCTTTTGGAGATGACACACTCACGAATACTTGTCTCGGCTCACTCAAATCAATGCCTTCCCATTTTATTAAAGATGTTGCATTGTATTTCAACCATGAGTTGCTCTTTTGACCTCACAGATTATGGGGTATCTGTTATAGCTCAAAATGCCACCACTATGCATTTATGACATTGGCCTACCCATTTACACATTTGCCAACTATTTTTGATAAGGTTCCTATTAAAAAACACCTTTTTGTGTGGTGTACACACCCTGCTACATATGCAACGTGCATACATATGCTAGCTGCATGCCTGACAACCCATGTATACTCTTAAAAGTTGCAAAAATTAAAAAGTTTCGCGCTTTCGAGTGGAGTTTACAGGATATATTAGGTTGCACAACCATTTTACCTCCTGTAGCCCTTCTGACAACAAATTAACCATATTTTATCCATATAAAAGGACCCTAGGGGCTTCATTGGGACATATGAAAGAAGAGGCAAGTGAACTCTGCCAAATTTTCTCCCTTGCATTCCAAGCCTTTTGCATCCTGTTCTGAGTTTTCATCCTCAACATTCCCTACCATCCATCCTTTTCCCCTATATTAGCATGTTGGTTGTGAGGATAGCGTATTGGGACTGATGCACTTGGAGTGAAAGTAGGGGAACCGAGGTGAGGTTCATGGAGTGGCGTCGACAAGATTCAGGTTATAACTTCCAATCTTGCTATCAATAAAAGATAAACTTCTTGTCCCAGATATTTATGTCTTTATGCTTATATTTATGGATGGTTTTCATCAATATCTAACCCTTTAAATGATCTTGGTAGTTATGCATACGATGTCATATTGTGTTCTTTAAAGATTGTTTCAAGTCAACATTGGGAGGAGGCCTACAATCTGTGAACAAACAACGACAGGAAGGTATCTACTGCAGATGGAAGGACTTAAAGTACATAATTTGATCCTCTCTCTCTTCCCTTAACTATCATTAGGTTTTGTTGGATTAGGGTAGAATATAAGCATTTCAGTCTTTTAAGGTGTCAAGGCTCTACCTAGTCACTAGACCCAGATTAGGGGGATTTTTCCCCATAGCACCCTATATAGTTTTCAACTAGCGATTTGAACTCCAAAAACCTGCTAAAGACCTCATCCTTGGTCTTTAGGAAGCAGATCCATGTTTTGTGGGAGAATTCATAAATGAAGCAAACATAGTACATGCTTCATGAAATTAATGCTACTGACTTTGGTCCAAAAACATTTGAATGCACTAGATCTATAATCTCCTTAGACCTATGCTCTTTGCTTGGGAAAGCGACCTTGGCATGTTTTCCAAGCGTGCACCCTCTACATACTCCATGATTTTCAATACCGAACTCTGAAAGACCTGCAACTATCTTCCTTTGAATAGGCAATTCCCTATGATGCAAGTTCCCCATCCTCTTATTCCACAACTCGCACAAGTTATCACTGTTATGAATTGGGGCTCAAATGGGTTCACCTTTCAACCTGTAAAGATTACTTTCTCCAACCCCTATTACTTGACCTATATATGGGACAAATTCCTTCGGTTTGATGAGGAATTACCAATTCTTGAATTCAACTGCATAGGCTATGTCCTCCATGACCAAAACTAAAATAAAGTCCTTTTGGAGACTTGGAACAAACAAGACATCGTCAAAATCTAAAGAGTTACCCGACTCCAACTGGAAGGGAATATTACAGTCTTCTACTACTGGGTACTTGGAATTATCACCAAGCTCAACCTATACTACCGGGTACTTGGAATAATCACCAAGCTCGACCTATACTTCTAGTTCCTGCTTCATTACACTAGAAAATAACTGCTAAGTTGATGTCATATGACAATATGCCCCATTGTCCACATACAATGCATTCCTTTGAACCGTGTTGGTGGAAATGAAATATACCATCAATAAATCCTTCTTGAACTTGGCATCAAACTCATTCATATGGGTTTATGTAGAGGCTACTACCTGATTATGTTGTTGCTTCCCTTTACCCTTCTTCTTATATGAACACCATGATGCATAATGATCATGCTTATGATAAATGAAGCACTTGATTTTGCTCAAGTCTTTCTTCCTTGACTATGAGACATACTCACTCTTTCACTTACTCTTGTTGGGTCCTTTTCCTCTACCCTTATTTGTTTGACTAAATATGGATAGGTTCTCATCACCATCATTCTTGTTAACCTTTGAATCCATTTGAGTCTCCTCTTAGAGATAGTCATCCCAAAACCTTTCAAATTTAGGAGCATTCTCAGGACCATAAATACCTTTGGAAAATGGTTCCCATGAAGCTGGGAATCCATTAAATGCCATGTTCACTAGCTTTGCATCTCTGATCTTCTCCCCAAGTGTTGCAATTTGATCATGAATCTGCATGACCTTCATAAGGTAACTAGTGATTGAATATGATTTGGTCATCTCTATGGATCCGAGTTTGTTTCAGAATATTATCTTTCTGTTAATGTTCTAATTTTGGTAGAGGCTTACCAGGATATTTGATATTTTATTTTCCATCTTCTTCTCAAATATATGAGGGATCAAATGATCCTTTATGGCATCCATGATCATCTGCTTGGCCTTAAACCTCTTTCTTCTTGTTTGTTTCCAACTACTACAAATTTGTAGGTGAAAGCAAAACATCCGTAAAAATATCCCATAGATCATTCTCATCCAATAAGAGTGTAAGCCTCACTTTCCATGACAAAAAATTTGAGGCACTGTCCAGTCTATCATTGAATCTGAGGCTTGTTGAGGCCATCTCTGATATCTAATGTGCAAACTCCCAGATCTGGAAATTAGTCTTTAAAAAGAATATTGAAACCCTCTAATTTCCGGTCCTTCTTTCTGGAAATTGATTTACTTTTGTAAATCCTTAAGAATCTCAATCAAAGAAATAACTTTGATACGATGTAAATTTTTCAAGCTTAGGTGATTGTTGTCCCAATGTTCTCAAGATAAATAACTCAAAAATAATTTATTTAAAAACAGAAAAATAAATTTATGAACATTGCATCAATCACACAAATAGCTGAAAAATGAGCAAAGAAGGAAACAAAACACATACCCAAGGATTTCTCCTGCAAATAAGGTTTTCATTTCTTTGATAAAATATTACAACATGACCTCTGTAGCCTGCTTTGAACCAACAACTATATTGTCAATAAAATCACCTCAAAGAATAATGTATGACCTTTGAAAAGAGGGTTCAACTAGAATAGTATTGACTGCTCTATTTCTACCTTTCTTGGACAAAAACTCACTCTTTCTCCCTCTTAATCATTGAAGCACACTCCAACAATATACT
>ML855187.1:5931-28443 GCA_009831015.1 Picea engelmannii | reverse complement strand
CATGAGCTAATTGACTAAGGCTGCAAATGCCTGAACCATGCTTTGGCATCTCCTTGTAAGGACTGAGAAAAGGCCCTCATAGACACATCATCATGTTCGATCTCAAAAAGGTCTATGAAATTCTCAAATACCTGAATATGTTTTTCAGCTGACTGTCCAGCAAGCTCTCCATCGAACCTAGGAAGATACTTATAATGTTTCATAGGAAAGTCGTGAAGGATGGAAGGAAATTTAAGAGGAATGTATCTTTCTTGAATCATTGAGGGTGCAGGGTTAAGAATAGAAGGTACAATCTCAATTTTGGTTTCATTAAGCTCCCAAGAATGATCATGAACATCATATGGCTCAGAGGAAGAAGCTTGGTGAATATCGGTTATACAAGAAGAAGGAGGTATACCTATAGTTTTCCATGGAGAATATACAAGGGTAGATCTCTAGGCTTCATTTGAATGCAGTAAGTGAGGAAATATTCTTTTGAAAAAATAAGGAAAGGACAAGAAGATATTGATAAAATAGAAAAGTACTTCTTGAACTAAACTTAATCTTGAGTACCTGATTTTTCCATACTGCTAATACATATCTCTGTCAACAGGTCTCATTGTCTAGTGGAGTCTTTGAATTGCATTTGAAGCTTGATTGGAGTCGCCATGAAAACTTTAGCTTTGGATTATTATGCCAGTGGAATCACCTTCAACTGATTTTCTGATGAGTGGAGTCACCAGAGAAGAAATACAACCAATATGTGCCTAAGTGTTAGCTTCTCTCAGACCTTAGAACTAAAACAATGTCATTCTTCTTGAGGAAAATTTTCAATTTTGTCCCCGACAACGACGCCAAAATGTTATCGCTCGGTAATTTCTTTTAGATGCATCAAAGAAAGTCTTAAGGTAACTGTTTCAACCAACTTTAGATTGTATTTTGACCTATACAACTAGAGAGGGCTCTCTCATATATATAATGATTGGTAATAACTCAAGTATTTCATCAATAAATGCACAAAGGTCAGATTATGCAATAGGATAAGTTTATTTTTGTTTTACAATGGATGGTAGGACACGCAAGAGAGAAAGTACCATTGGGCAATGGAGTAAAATTATGAAAACGAGAGAAACAAATGATTCAGTGAATGAAATTGAGAGGATAAAGGCTAAATAAGAAACAATCTTTCAGTTTAAAGTCGTTGAGTGTGGCGAGAGAAAAACACATGAAGCAACTCGGAGCACCTCTGGGGATGAATTCAGAGTTAACTTAGAAGAAACACAGTTTGTCTAAATGCCGCGAATCTAGAGCAATGCGCGGTGAATGCTAGATTCAAAATCACGTTCCGATTTAGACATAAATTACAGATGTGAATATAAAGAGCACAAGAAAGCACATACGCAAAGAAATAATACAATACATCAAACCACCACCATTAGAATCTTTTCATCAAAGCTTCAAGACTTTTGCATTAAGTTTCAATCGTATCCAAAAGCTACAATCAATAGTCACTGTCTACACTATTTTTCCAACCAACCCTGTTTACATGAGAATGATCCCCATATATAGAAAATTAATGTCACCCTTGGCTGCTAGGGTCGAAGTACTCCCTCCTAGAATCATGGATCCATTTTCATTGAAAGAGAACAATAACTTCAACAGATTCACTAAAAATAGAAAACCAGACTTTGCCAAATCATAATCATAACTGAATTATTCTTTACAATCATTGATCATGATCAAAATTTGACCATATGGTTGTGATGAGTCATCATGTGCATTGCTGGACACTCTGTCACCCTTGCACAACAAGTCTTCTACGCAACAATAACCTACAACAAAAAAATTAGCGGATTGCGCAGTGAACTAGGAAAATAGGCGTTAAAGATGATATCATATCTCACTAATAAAAAACTATTTTCCAAAACTGAGAGACTATTTTGTAGTTAAGATTGTTATAAAAATCACCGTCTCTCGGTTTCTCGAAATTCATCTCCAGTTGTCCGTAATACGCGTTGCAAAAACATGTCTCGGACAGGAAATCATGAAAACTGAAAAAATGGGGCTCAAAGATTCCTTCGAATCTCCCAAAATATGAAACTTTTTTCAAATATGAGAGAGGTTTTTATTATTTGGTTTGTCCTCAACAAAAAAATCTCGGGGAGTTTCAAAATTCCTCTCCAGTTGGTCAGAAAATGATCTTGAAGTTGACCACTAAACCATTCATTTGCGCAACGCGACCTGTAGCCTGTGCATAGGAAAATCCTCTACGCGAAAGCATCCTTTGTGCAACAAAATCATTCGCGCGATGACATCCTCTGCGCGACATCATCCACTGTGTGACAAAATCCACTGCATGATGAAATCCACTGCGTGATGAAATCCACTGAGTGATGACATCCTCTACGTGACAACATCCTATGCGTGACAACATTCCATGCGCGATAGCCCACTGCGCGATGAAATCCATTGCACGACGAAATACACTGTGCGATGAAATCCACTACGCGACATAATCCTTTGCACAGTGAAGTGCTCTGCGTAGTGCGCAGTTGCAAATGGAAATGGAAATAATAAATGATAAGCTTCCTTTTGAAACTGACCCTTAGAGATGTTAGATGATGCCAGACATAAAAACAATATGGGTGCTAACAAGCATGAATTTGCAAATTGTTGACAAACCTCTAAACTTAGCTATGAATATCATGGTGCTAACAGGTTGGAAACCCACGGGGTATACGTAATGGGGTAGATGAACCCAACAACGCGTAACTTGTCGATTTCAACTTTTATAGCCGCAACTTTGGATGGGTGGAATGGACACTACTTTTGACGGAATGGGGCGACATTGGGCCATGTGTCGATGTGATGTTAGACTATAGAAGGATCGAGGCCAAGCATCTCTATATATGACCAGGCAAAAATATCCCGATATTCCCGATAGCGAGTTTTGTATGCTGTGATTTCCTCAGGGGAGCATGCAGCGACAATGGTGATTTCTTCTATGATTCCCAGTTTGATGGAAATGTCGATTTTGATGGTGGGGGAGATATTGGCCATGTTGCCTTCTTGAAAAGCATTGGGGGCAGGGATATGGTTGTTGAACCAGTCTATATGCCCTGAAGGAATAAAATCCTTGGTTTCGAGTGCACATACAGAGGCTTGGCTAGGAGGGTCAAAGGCTTCCTATGAGAGAAAAAACACTCAGTGATGGAGTGCATTCCATGGGAAATCGGGGGTAGTGAGTTCCTCTAGGATATCTTCGTCGCAATGGAAAATGAGAGAATATAGGGGATCTGGGGAGGTGACATGGGTGATGGTCAAAGTGTGTTTTTCCTCAAGTGGCGAAGATGTAGAGGAGATAGCGCATACAAGGCACGATGGCTTGCTTGACATAAACCAAATGTCCAGATGTTGTGGGAGATAAACTATGGTAGGGGGTAAGATTTCTTGTGGGAAATGAACCAGATAATTGGGAGGATTTGGGGGAATATCCTCAAACAATATATATATGAACCATGGAGGGGTGGGAAGTGACTCAGGTTTAGGGGAGGTGATGTTGACAATATCTAGAGAGGGAAAGACCAGTGGTGAGGTGGTCAGATGTGGTTGAATAGGGGTTGAATGATGACCACGGTATGCCACAATCAAAGGACACTGATATGTGAAGTGAGAAAGTGAGTCACATAAAGTGAAAGGGAATCTCATCCATTCGAGGACTGAGGAAGAGACATAACAAATGTTAGTGACATGAGTACCAGAAAATGGTGGTGGAGAGGGGTCTTATTGAAAGGTTTGGTGTACTGCCGTTAGCGTTTGGAAAAACTAAGGGAGAGTTGGGCAATGATGGGTGTAGTGGCCATATTATGAATAGATGGCACAAGAAAATTTGGTTCACATCCCTTTACTTGCTGTAGTGGAGGACGCTATAGTAGTACTAGATGTGCTTGGTGAAGCGTTGAGCGATGTGGTTGCTCAATGGAGTTGGATCAGATTGCGTAAATCAGGAAGAGAATGACATCTATTAGTGGGGTGTCCCTATATTTTGCATAGTGTGCAAGGAGGTTGAGCTTGGGGAGGAAGTGGAGCTGTGAGATTTTTCTTCTTCCGTCTACCCCCAGCCGTGGCAGTGGTGCTAGCAATGGGGGGTGAGGGTGGTGTGGCTGGAGCCTGTACTGGAATCTGCATCGGGATTCCATCTGACTTAGGTGGGAGAGATGGTTGAGGAGCCATCACAGGTGGGTGTAGATACCATACAAGGATAACAAGCACCATGTTGGGAAGGGTAAGTGTCGCAGCTACCTGAAATGCTTGAACTCCTGGTGGGGTGTAAAAGAAGGGAATTTGAGTAATGGCTTGAGGGATTGTCTCCCAAACTAGGATTTTCTTCCGGGGGAGAGGAAAATCAGGGATAAGTGGTGTAGTAGGGTTCTCAAGGAATTCTTGAGGTGATATTTCTTCAACTGGTGGAACATCGAGGTGTGGAGAGGCCTCAGTGGGAGGAATGGTGTCTCCGGTGTCAGTTCCATTGGAAGATACAACACACACTTGTGCTGAAGGGTGTATGAGAGGTGGTGCTCCATGGTATGCCTCCAATAAGGACGAGTCCTTAAAAATTCCAGGGCCCATGTTAATGAGTGGATAATCATATGAGCTAGTGCAGACAAGAGGCAAGATGTTATCGATGTTGGTGGAGTGTTTAGGCTCATAATGTATAATTTGGTCGATGGTGATGATTTTCCCATTGTGGGGGAACATCATCATTCGAAATACAGAAGAGGCTATTTCCTTGATAGAGTACATGTAGCTACATCCAAACAAGATATTATAATCGAGTGGGGCATCGATAACCTCAATGTCGATGAGGATGATTTTTCCCCCGAGTTTGACGGGGACATTTTGGAAGAGCCCTTCAGGGGAGGATGGTCGACCGTCATAGGATCTCAAGGTGATGGCGGATGGTACTAGCTCAAGGGAGCCAAGTTTTTGCCATACATTTTTGGACATGATGCATGTGGATGCACCTTCATCGATGATACACCGATGAACCGTGATGTTTCAAATCTTTACTGGTATTTGAAAAGATAATAGAGCAGAGAGACATGGTTCTCCGCTATCTAGATCAAATGTGATGAGTCTAGTATCAACTGGGTCGACTTCCCCCAAGGGGGAGAGTAATTATTTCCACTGATTTGGACAGGTTTGGAGGACCTCCAATACAGACATGGCTGCAGGAGACTGTGCCAAGTCATCGACCAAACTGTAATTGTGTGCTTCCCTAGCTTGAGGGTTATTGACATTCCGTCATAATGGGATGTGAGGGATACAAATGGTTGGTTCAGTATTAGGTCATGGAATCATCAAGGGTTATCCGGCTGTAGCTGGATCCGCTTCCGAGCTGGTTGGAGTAGATTCAAGTGAGGAGGATATTGCGATCTACCGGGTTTCCAGGGTGGATGGGCCCTAGGTTTGGATATTTCCCCATTTGTGGTGGGGAAGGATGTGCTTCCTATTGGGTATTCATCACACCTTGGTGTGGAATAGGGTTTTGCAATACAGTCAGGGGCGGCTGTGGAAAATATTGTTGTGGGAGATGCTGAGGGGCAGGAGACGCTGGAGGACAAGGTGTGTTCACAGATTCTTTCATCCGTTTGAAGTCAACAATTTGGGGACAATGGTGAGTATAAGGTCCATATTCACCGCAAAGAGTGCAAGGGAAGTTCGTTCAGAGGTTGTTGTTGTTCTTCCCTTGGCGTTTGTTGTTATTGTCCCCTTGGGGGTTCTAATTACCTTGATTATGGTTTCCCCTAGTAGGTTGGTTTTGTTGGGGGTTATTTCCACACGGTCTTGGGTTATTATTGTTTCGGTTCTTTCCTTTCTTCTTGGCATTATTCAAATGATGGGACATATTTTCCTTATTCAACTGTTAAAAAGTATGAAGCTGTTGAATGAGAGAGGGCTGAACAAAGTTAACGTTGACATGTGGTTATCCATGTGAAGGAGCCATAGGCTGTGGGGGACCAGGAAATGGAAAATACAGATTGTTTTGTGGAAGCGACCTGTAGTGTGCGTAGGAAGGTGAAGCACTTTCACTAGTGCCCAAGTTATATGCTGAGGTAGAAGGGGAACCTGGACATAGTTGAGATGCCAGGTGCATCATGGGTGCTAGCGAGGGTCCACTCATGGGTGGAGGGGGAGCAACAGGATATGACTATTGGTAAGGGGGAGGAGGGTAATAATATGTCTCTCCATATGGTTGCAGATATTGAGGTGCACCATACATAGGTGGTGGTTGGATGTATAAGTTGTGGTGTATCGTGGTACCAATCAACCCATCCGCAACGTGAGACATACCAGGTTTGTCCTAGCCAAATGGTACAGGTCTGGGTGCATCAAGTAACACTGTGTATAAGTAACATGAATGAACATAAATAAGGTCAATATGTTGGGCCTTGCTGATGGCTTTGTCTCCAGATTGAGGGAAAGTGGATGCTACATCTTTGGCAAGTATAAAGACGAGTGATTTTAGAAACCAGTCGAGACCTTGTTCTTTGGTGGTTTCCGCTTTACATAAAATACGTTGTCGACGCCATTCGTGGATGTGGTCAACAATATGCATAGCTGATGTTTGTTTGCACTCAGAGAGTAGTTCTAAACCAGTGTCATGAGGAACTAGTAGTTGGAAAAAGGCCAAAAAGACTTTGGCCAAGGATTCAAAAGTCACATGGGACCCTGATTTTTCATCTACATACCATTTGGCTGATGGACCAATGAGTGTTCTTTGAAATAACCTTAAGCGGATGGAGTCATACATGATGCTGTTTGAAGAGAACCATAAGTGGAAGGTCATAACATGGTTGGTGGGATCCTCACCTGGTTTTCCTTCAAATTTTGGAATATCTAAAGGTAGTTTGGTAGGCATATTGGGCCATGTGGGGTCATGTAAAATGGATCATTTGTGAGTTTAGTCAAATCAAGAATGTTGAAAGACACCAAGTATGGCATGGGGGGAGTTGGTGGAGGATGAGTTCCAGCCATGGTGTGAGCAGGTAGTAGGCCTAACCCTTGAGAGGGATTTGGTGGGGTTGTACTTCTCCCTTGAGAAGAAGTTTCCCCCCCACCTCCCTATGAAGGAGAGATAGTGGATGGATTTCTTTGGGAATTGGACCCAAGCAAAGTGGAACCAAGCAAAATGGATCCCAAAATAGTGGTACTCACGGGGGTGTGATATGGTTGAGATGATGAGTTGGTAAGACTAGGGACTCCTCCTAAAATAAGAGGGAGATGTTGCAAGCATCTGGAACAACGAGGATTCCGTGGGTCCCCTATGATGTCTGACTAGCAAAGTGAATGTGTGCAAATGGTGATGAGAGCAATAAATGAACAAGAGACTTGTATAATTTGGACCTTCATAAGATAATATAACTCACAATTGCATGTAATCAAATGAGCATCATACATAAATTAACTGTAAATAAGAAAATATGTGGGTAGGTGGATTTTGTCTGCGTGGGGGAACAAATAAAACAAATGAATGTGTCCTAAAAGACGTATCATCCTTCCTCTCAAATAACACCAGACCTTCAAAGAGCACTCAACAGTGGGGTCTGAAGCCACCAGAAGAGGAACTAGTGAAGGATGAAATAATTAGTTATAATGAGGGGTAGAGGGTGCATATCCAAAAGATCTAGTGATATTTCCCAATAGCCACACAAAATTTGATCAAGGTGCAATTGCAGCCCACAATTTCCACCTGGGTAGATGTCCTAAATTTGGTCACTAGGTATCTCGGTCAAAGTGTGACATTTAGATTTTCTGCCTTAGAAATGGGTCATGGGCTCGATCCCTTCCAAGAGTTGGGTGACTCAAGGGGGGGACGCACAGAACAACCAGACCTTGACCTTCAACCCTTCATGGGTATCTCCCTGCCTTATGGTGTAAGAACACTTGATTTGGAGGATTTGAAGGTTCCCTATTTGTCAACTTCTAATGTTTAAAAATGTGAGAACTAGATAACAAGGGGTTATTTGGATGCCTACCCTCGAGATCCTATCTAGACTAAAACATTTCTTTTGGCACCTCCTGTGGAGGAAAAATTAGTGGGTTTTTAGAATTTTTTTTAGGTGTGATGGGATGAGAGATTGGGGGTGTGAACCAATATTGTTTGAATTAAGTGGGTGTGGATAATTTCTTCAAGAAATAGTGGGCGTTTCAGAGTTTCTTTGGAGAAATCCTACTTCAACCTCCACAATTCAAGATGGAAATTATGTGAGTGAGGAGTGACTTTGTGTGTGAGAAAGTGAAAGAGTGTGCCAAATTTTAATAAGTTAGGTGTGAATTTGCAACACGTGGAATTCTTGTGGTCCTTACAAATCTTTGTTACCTATCTTGCTAAGTGTCATTGGTACAATCTTGCAGAATTTTAAAAGCCTTAAAGAACTAGAATGTGGACATATGGGTCCTTACCAATCCTTTAAAATCCCTAATGTTGTTTACACTAAGAAAGCTTGAAAAACTATCCTAGATTGCAAGCATGTGGGCATGTGTGGGCCTGCTACCTTGATCTTTAAACTCCCCTAGTGATGTAAACTAAGCAAGAAATTTCAAGAAACTATCCTAAGTTTGCAACATGTGGGCATGTATGGGCCCTTACAAATTTAAGATGATTTCAAAAAAGAAACTAAGAGGAGCCCTAGGAGGGATTTGTCCTCTCCTAAATATTTTTTGTTTAAGGGAGATGAAATGTCTCCTTAATCACCTTTTTGATTCTCAAGATCGCTCTATGGTGAGAGAGAAGATCATACTCAATGATCAAAGTTAATTTCTGGTCCCAATGCAAGTGTTTTTATATGTGATAGAAATAATCTCAACTTAAATTTTACAAACCAAACAAGCCATCCATGTGGAAACCACAACAAACGAGGAGAATATTTGGTTCTTTTTACCCCCTAAGTGCCTATTTTTAGCTAACCTTTCATATGGGAAATGAGTCTAAGTGGAGTGCATGGGCATGCCAAATTGCACGAAAGCAAGAATTTGAAGGCTAGGGCCCTTCAAATCATCACAAAAACCCTTACAATTTTGAAAATCTGGAAATTTGCGTAGGTTACAATTCTGACAGAGGCGCAGTGGGCGCACAATGTGCAGAGAAGAGAATCCTTTTGGGTGCACAATGCGCATCTGTGGGATGGAATAACCGTGCACTTTCTGATACGTGTTGGGGGGAATTTTTTGAGTGAAATTATCCTCCTCCAAATTAGAATTTGGCTTTTGACAGGTAAGGCTGGGACAATTTTGGTACCTGCAAGAAAAATGGATTAAAAATAAGTGCTCTCTAAGCCCAAATAGGGTGGAATTTGATACCTTATCCCTAGTATGGTCACTAATCTGCTGTGCCCGTTTCGTCACTTGGGTGAGAAAAACAATGGCACTTGCATGCCTAGTTGGGCTTGCTAGACAAGACAAAAGTTAGTGAGTGGATTAAAGGAGGAAAAAACATGCATTAAACAAATACATAAACTAAAACAACTAAGGAAATAAAAACTAGAATGCATAAGAAACTTAGAACCATAAACAATCAACCAATGACCAAGATTATGCCACCAATGGATAACTATATTAGTTGGCAAAACACTGTAGAGAAAAATGAGGACTTATGGGTCCCCTCTTCCTCCTTAGGAGGGCTCTTGAGTTCCCTAATGGAGATCTCTTCTTATAATGGAAGAAAAATGGCAAATGATGAAGAAAATCAATGCCTATTCTCTCAAGAGGTGAGTGGAATGACCTATTGCAATAGTGATTGAATAATCCAAGGAGAAAAGAGGATTCTTAAGGGAGGATTGAGGAAAAATAAAAATACTATGAAGATCTTGGTTTGTTCTTGCACCCATGGCCTCCATTTATAACATTTCTTCAAGGAAAAATACAACTGGTTCTTAGTGTGAACAAGGGGCCCTTTAGGGCACGCTTTGGTCCTTGACCAGCCCCCCATTCAAATTTCACTCAGATTTGGAGGTCAAATAGTTCGACAACACAAGTATTCCAACAGAGGATGAACACCTTTAATAACCACTCACATAACCAGATAAAATATCAACACACCAATGTTTTCACGTGGTAAAACCCCTACGGGAAAACATACACGACGCCAACCAACGTGGCCACTTGGAGAAGTTTATTAATGCAAAGAAAAAGATTATAGAGAGATTTTACAAGAGAGTTTCTCACAATCGATCATCGACAAATGACCCTCCATTCTCTTTAAATAAAGATCATGGACCAATCGGGTGTTAAGCCATGGATCAATAGCTGTTAAGATCGAGGAGAGTATGAACCGTCAAATCACTCTATGTCGGGAACATATTGTGACCATCAGATTTCCTAACTACAAATGCATACTAATGCATACTAAAGAAACACACTAGAAAAAACACTTTTACCTAATGACACAATGTACCAAGTAGATCTTACTAAATCCTAAGTGTTTAAATATCCTAACATCCCCCCTTAAGAACAACTTGGAATAGGATTGAAGGATTTACAATAGTGACACAATAGGAGAAGGAAGGAGGCATTAGAGCCTATCCCCCCTTAATGACAACTTCTTGAACTCCTAACATAGATCAAAGTTTGGAAAACTTTGCTTCTGTAAGAGATTTTGTGAAAATGTCTGCAACTTGATCTTCTGTAGGGAAAAAGAGCACTTCAATAACTTGATCATGAATGAGTTTTCTGATGAAGTGCATGTGTAACTCAATGTGTTTGCTACACTGATGTTGAACTGGGTCTTTGGCGAGATTGATGGAACTCTGATTGTCACACCAAAGGATGGTCGGATGCTGGTGTTGGAATCCAAACTTTGAAAGGATCTATCAAAGCCACAGGGCTTCCTGACTTGCATTTACCGCTGCTCGGTACTCTACTTCTGCTGAAGAAAGTGCAATAGCCTATTGTTTCTTATAGGCCCAAGTGATAGGTCCTGAACCAAGGCTAAAAACATAACCTGTAGTAGACATAACCTGCAGTAGACTTCCAATCATATAGGTCGCCAACCCAATCTGAATCTGTGAAACCAACCAATAAATGAGTCCTCCCTGAACTGTAATGTATCCCGAAATGAACTGTACCACAAACATAGCGAAGTATCCTTTTAGATTCTTTCCAATGGATTTCATGGGGTGTTTTCATATATTGGGCAACGATACCAACAACAAAGGAAAGATCAGGATGGGTACGAGTCAAGTATAAAAGGCTACCAACTAACTGACGGTACAGGGTGGCATCAACTTCAGGAGAAGTACAGGTGGCAGAGAGATTGACTCCAGATTGGAAGGGAGAAGGGGTTGGTTTACTATCGTCCATGTGAAAGCGATGAAGAAGGTCACAAACATACTTAGACCGGGAAAGAAAAAATCCTTCATTGGTTTGCAAAACTTGGAGGCCAAGAAAATAGTGCAAAAATCCTAAGTCCGTCATTTCAAATTTCTTCTTCATGCTGGTTTTCACATGGTTTAAAATTTTTGAGTCACTACTAGTTGTTATAGTAAGATTTGCCCCACCATTGCTATCTTGCATAGAGGGCCTTTTTCCATTTCCTTATGTAGACTTATCAACCCCCTTTTTGATAAATCCAGAGCCAAAATTATATATTTTTCCACATATACACTTCCTAACTGCTTTGCAAGATGCGTATACACTTGCTGCTTCACTACGACTCGTGTATATCAGGATTTGTGCCAGAAAATACAAAATGAGGTCGGGTTTCCATGTCATGACAAAAGATCTCTGATCTCTAGCCTTCCATATACTGGAAACATTCCGACTCAGCCCTTCAGTTACATTCTGGAGGCTATAAGAGCACAATTTCGAGCTATGGAAAAAGGAGAGAAAGCATTCAACTTTCAGAGAAAAGTTACTCTGGAGAAATTACTTCATATTGAGTCTTCATCCCTTTGTCCCTCAAGTCTAAACACAGTGTTCAGCCCCCAAGATATTTCCTTATTGTCGAGAGGACCTCATTACCTCTTTGCTATGAGCTTGCCTTTGGTGGAGGATTGAAGTGGTGGAGACCCAGTTGGAAGGAACTTGGTTTCTCGGTTTCGAACCGTACCGACACAGAAGTCTGTAATGTTGATACTTCTGTTGATCAATTATTAATAGAAATAATCCTTTCCCATCCTATCGATATCTTGAAAATATATGATTATTATCCATGGGCATGTTTGTAATGTTTATTAATGGATTGTGCTATCTGATGTGCTAACTCATTTTATATATTGTCACTATATACTTGCATCTCTTGTTTGTTGAGAACTTTTTACAGGTGTAAAGATTTGGGTCAAAGTGCTCAACGGTGGAACAACATCAAACGATTGGATCGAGGTACACTTATTCCTTGTATTGCACATTAGTTTATATAGCACATGTTGGAATTGAGTTGATTTCTGCAGTCATACCTGTCTATTGTGGTTTACCCTTGGCCATAGAGAGGTTTTGCCTTGTAACAGAAATGGAAAATCCACTGGGGATAAGATCTTCCTCCTAAGGGTTGAAGTATTTTTCCTTCTTACATTGCTCTTTTGCCTTTGTATTTCTTGTCGTATCACAGTTGGACAGAGTCTATTCACTATGGGCCTGAGTTTTCAACCTTTTAACCTTTCCTAGCCTTGTTTTAAAAGATATACGGCCTTTTTTCTCTGACAACCACATGTATACGCTTGCTGTCCCACTACAAGAGGCATACATACGCTCTTTTCTCTTCAACAGGAGCGTATACCACTTCCCCCTTGCTTGTTTGCTTGGTTTAGTGACTAATAGGTAGGTTTTGAGGATCACTAAGCCTTCTTAGGTCTCTGTGGTACCTGTTAAGATTATCTGGGATGACAAGAAACCTTTTTGGAGTTGAATTTTTGGGTGACATCTTTCTCTTTGTTCTCCGTTTTTGATTTGTCCTTGGTAGTTGGGCTATCTGCTTAGCTGCTTGGTATTCTGCTCGAGTGATTTCTTTTATACATAGTAGAAGTTATATATCAAGTTGCTTATCAGTCCATGCATTTTCTTTTTAATACATTGAAAATACAAAAAAATAGGCATTTTTCATTGGTTGGCATTTTTGTCTTTGAATCCTCATCACTAGCTTAGCATATTTAGAGAAAGATTGCATTTTACTTCTGAGTTGCAGGGTTAAATTTGAAGATTGCACTATTTTTATTTAGCATATCATTCATTAAAAAGTTAAAGTTAGGCTTTTCATTATATCTATTTTTATTTTCATGCAGAGTCATAACACCATGAGTTTCATTTCCATACCTTTTTGAGTAATCACGGCCAATAAACTTTACGCTTTAAACTAAAATTGATTAGTAACGATTTTATTGTTTAAGGTGCACAAACTAGCGTAGGATTTAGTGCCTTGGAATAAGATTTTGTGAGTAAACTTCTCCAAGGCAATTAAATCAACTTATGTGTCTGAGACAGGGAGTTTAGAAATCCATTGTATAATTGGTAATATCAGGAGGCTCTGCTCACACTGGAGTTAATCATGAGGTTGCGCGAAGTTAGTTGAAGGGCTAACCCCTGGATACTCACCTAGCGTCAGAGATATTTCTGTGGATTTATTCATATTTGGGGATCTTGCTAGTGCCCAGACCTCTGTGAGAGGCGGTGCTTTCAAGGTTTCGGGCTTTGCTACCGTGCCCATACAGTGATCCGAACTTATGACTGCTCGCCTGTGCATCGGTTATACAATGGTTTATTAGTTGATTGACTTAGGTTTCTATAGGTTACTTGCAGGGGTTATTCTGCTTGTATCCTGAGTCAGATAGGGGTTAGACAACACACAACCTTTATGGAGAATTACCTCTCCGGGGGGATTTGATCGATAGGTTTTTAAGCCTATGAGGGCCCTTATAATTGATTCTGTTACCTCCAAACTTTAGCAGGGAATCTCAGGTCCCTCTTGGATGAGACATACCTTCTTTAGCGAGGGAGGCCACTCAGCCACTTTAGCCCGTTTGCATGCATATTGACTGTTTGAATTTTTGGTATGCTCTTTGACTATTAGCTGACCATAGGATTTCATGCTGAGTCTTTGTTATCATGGATAATGGAGTTCCTTTTTCTCCCTCATTTACTACTACCCCCCCCATGACATTCATGGGGGAAAATCCGTCCTCTTTTTATAATGGTATGCACAATTATGGTACTCAGTCAATTCCTCAGGTCTCTAATCATTTTTCTCATGGTATGTCTGATATGTCTGATATGTCTTCACACTTGCCATCCTTTGTCTCACCTCCTTATGCGAATACAAGTTTTGGGTCTGGGGGCATGATGCCTCCTTCTTATCCCTCTCTATTTGGATGGAGTCACATCCTTCAAACACCTCTTACGATAGGAGGTTGGAATATTCCTTCCTACGAATCCACTACGCGAGAAGTAAGTGCCCAATTAAGCAATCATTCTACTTATCACACTTCGTCCACTTATCCTTCTTCCTCTATGTCAGTTCCTACGAACACTTTTCCCATGTCGGACCTCCGTCTGTCCTCTGGTGTTCATCCGGAGGGAGTTATTTTTATAGTATGGGAAACCCCCCTCACAAAGTTCCTTTACCCGAGGGCAACATATATCCTCACATGAGCAAACCTTGTCATGTCTCTTTCCCTTCGCAAGTGAATTCCTTAGTGTTGATGCCTTTACAACCCTTTATGAATCAATATGGAGGAGGATACTATGTTGTTGGACAGGGACAAGGTGTAAACCATGATCCTTCCTGGCCTACAATTTATCAGAACCAATCTTTCCTTGGACCTTGGTCTCAAATGCCACAATTCACCACCACCACAAGTCCAGTCACTGTGTGTCATACTGGCATTATATCACCAACCGCTGCTAGTCATGTTGGAGATTGGTCGACAACCTTTGCGAGTCATGTTGAAGACTTGCAACCAACCACTGCAAGTCATGCTAGGGGCACAAGTCCAGTCATTGCGTGTCATACTAGCATTATATCACCAACCTCTGCTAGTCATGTTGGAGATTGGTCGACAACCTCTACGAGTCATGTTGAAGACCTGCAACCAACCACTGCAAGTCATGTCGGGGGCACAAGTCCAGTCACTGCATGTGATATTGGCATTATATCACCAACCTCTACTAGTCATGTTGGAGATTGGTCGACAACCTCTGCAAGTCATGTTGAAAAACTGCAACCAGCGACTGCAAGTCATGCTGAGGGCACATGTCTGGTCACTGCTAGTCACACTACACATACATCACCAACCTCTGCTAGTCATGTTGGGGATCCATCATCAACCTCTGCTAGTCATGTTGGAGATTTGCTACCAACCTCTGCTAGTCATGTTGGGGATCCATCATCAACCTCTGCTAGTCATGTTGGAGATTCACTACTAGCCTCTACAAGTCATGCTGGGAGCATGTCACCAGCCATTGCAAGTCATGATGGGGGAATTCATATGATTGAGAAGCCTAGATGTCTTAGTCGTAAGCCTATATTCCTTTGCAGAACTTGTGAAGGAAGTCACCTTACTCGTTTGTGTCCTTTTACTACTGGGATACTAGAAGCGTGGGGCTCACCTAAGGGCCCTTCGGGTTCTGAGGAATCTATGGTTTCACAACACTCTGTTCCTTCTTTGGTTGATACAACAATCATGCCGATGCAATCTTCGACTGACACCCCTTTTCCTTTAAGGGTTGATGCATCTCTTGACCTTGTTGTCTCACATCCTGTTCAACCTGTGATCGTGTCGATGTAATCTTCGATCGACACCTCTCCTATGTTCGAGGGTGATACACCTCTTGACCTTGTTGTCTCACATCTTGTTCAACCAACGGTCGTGTCGATGCAATCTTCGACTGAAAACACTCCCGTTTTTTGGGGTGATGCACCTCTTGACCTTATTGTATCACATCCTATTTAACCAATGGTTGAGGAAGTGGTCGTATCGATACAATCTTCGATCGAACCTACTCTTCTCTTGGAGAGTGACAAGTCTAAGGAAGTGATCGTGCCAATGAAATTCTTGGTTGATCCTGCTCTTCTGGTTCTGGTTCTATACCTTCTATGCCATCTCCTTAGCATTTCTAGTACTTCACCTTTTGAACAAGAGAAAGTTTTACTCTTTTCGAGTTCTCTCCCTCAAAGTCTTGACGAGGTTCCCTTTTATTGGGGTGGTCTCATGGGGTATCCAATGCCTCCACCTATGTCTTTCCCAGGAAGAGACATTATCCGACATAACACGAAGACGATAACCTCCGTTAGCACTTTGTCCTCCTTGACTTGGAGAGCTTTGGGTCTTCCCAAGCTTGTGTTGGTTCTTCATAAGATACTGACATTCCACAGAAGATCGGTATGAGAGCCTTGGCCTCCCTCGTGGCTTTCCGCCTAGAATCTTCCAAACGAGTCTCAGTTAAGCTCTTTTCTGACTCGTCCAAAAACTGAAAAGATCGCAGAGTGATTTGTCTCTTTCACACTCGTTAAAATTGGATTTGAAAGATCAGTAGTCTTAGTTAAGATATTTTCCGACTCGTTATTAAAAATTGAAAAGATCGTCGAGTGATTCGTCCCTTTCACACTCGTTAAAATTGGATTTGAAAGATCATGAGTCTTAGTTAAGCTCTTTTTCGACTCGCTATCAAAAATAGAAAAGATCACCAAGTGAACTTGTCTTTTTCACACTCGTAAATTGGATTTGCAAAGATGTCTATTTGGCACAAGTTTACCCCTTTTTCACACCAAGTAGACTAAAAGATATAAAAAAGGACATTTTTTGGCGTTAAATTGTGATTGCATCTCATGCCCTTGCTTGCAGTATTGAGCCTTTAGCTGGTTCTCTCTTTTCTTTATAAACCATGTCCCAAGAAGTTTGCATCCTCAACCAAGCAGAGCCTTGTTTATACCCTTCACAATTTGACACCCTATACCTTGGAGGGAACATCACCCCGAGTGTCCATCTCTTGCATGCATTTCCTTGCATTGAGAATAGGTACGTTCCACTGCTGGAACTATTTTTTCTTACTTGCGACACTCATTCCCTCCTCTGTATCATAACATTCACTTGTTATGAAAAAACAAAAAAAGACGGGCGAGAAAGGAATACTATATTGTAATTGGTAGCAGTCGTGTCGCCTTTGAACAAAGCACAAAGTTATTGAGTCCTTGCGTCATCATAATTTTGGGTTTAGCATGGCCTTAGGAAGCTGATCTAGTTACAGGGTTTTCTCTACCGACTGGTTAATCTTCCAGTCACTATAGAGAACATTATGGATGCCTCTTGCATCTAGTTGTCACATCATTAAGTCTATGATGCCAGAGTCCATCGTATGTCTCATGCTCTTGTTCAAAGGAAGCCTATCAACCTGTGTCAGCCACTCCTCAGAAATATTGACTTTACATGTCGGCCATACCCTCAGTTTGTCTCAGAATCACATGACACTTCGGTCTTATGATGCACCCTGACCCTACTTTCATCATTGGTAGGTCACCTTGAACCCAACAATTGACATTTCATCATGGGTCATTGACTGGGTAGTTTCCCTTGTGTTCGACGACAATACATCTATTCACACTTTGGGATTCGTGTAGTGTCTTGGATGCCATTAGCCTTATTGGTGGTTTCCTCACCTTTGTCACCAATTTTCATCATTGGCTGCTATTCAGAGGGTCTTTTTCGTGTACCACTTGCATTTGGCACACGCGAAAGACGCACATGGTTGTTGGTTCATGAACATTTTCTTCGTCCGACCTCCACCAAATCATGAAGCTCCTACTTTGTTCCTCATGCTGATTGATGAGAGATGCTCAATGCCCTCCTTTAAGCGGGTCTCCTTCCATCGACTTCAACTGATTTATTCTGGATACAAGACCTAGAGTTTTATGAGTACCTTGAGGCTTGCAGTCATTAGTGGTAGGCTCTCTTGCCATTAACATATGGGA
This sequence comes from Picea engelmannii, assembly GCA_009831015.1. NCBI lineage: Eukaryota > Viridiplantae > Streptophyta > Pinopsida > Pinales > Pinaceae > Picea > Picea engelmannii. The sequence continues at coordinate 10,508 of ML855187.1, read as the reverse complement.
ATACATCAATGTCTCTTGATCAATGGATCTCTCAAGTGTTCGACACCAGCTCCTTTATTCACATTTGTAGAGATGTACTCAGTGCCTTGATACCTACTTTCATCATTGGTAGGCTGTCTTGCGTTTGTTAATGGTATACCTCAATGACCGGTAATCAAATGATGTCTCATCATGTTTGACCTCAACTCATTTATTCACATGATGTAGACTTGCACCATTGGCGGATTGTATTGAAGACTTGAAGACATCACTTTGTGGATGCAACTTTCCTGAGCTGTTGCTTCCTTTTCATTGGTCCAATACCTATTTGACTTCAACGATCATGGGAGATTAGATTGTACTCCATGGTATATAGATATCTTTAGATTGATTTGTAGACTGGTTTCACTGGGCCTTGTTCGTGACTATGACAACTATTGGCATGTAACCAAATTTATACTTGCCTAGTCATGGCCATGAACACTTGTTGGTATATTTTCCACATGGATTTGCATTGTAGTATTTGCAGCCATGTATGAAAAGTCAGTACATAATGTAATGAGAAACTGAGTTCATCCAGCTGGTTCTCTACCACTCCACTTCTGTGTTATTTATAATGTATTTCGGCCATCGCAGATACTCCTCTAATCTCACACATTAGGGGGCATCTGTTATAGCAATATTTGCCTCACCATTGCTATCTTGCACAAAGGGCCTTTTTCCATTTCCCTATGCAGAATTATCAACCCCCTTTTTGATAAATGCAGAGCGGAAATTATATATTTTTCCACATATATGCTTCCTAACTACTTTGCAAGATGCCTATACGCTTGCTGCTCCACTACATCTCACGTATATCAGGATTTGTGCCAAAAAATACAAAATGAGGTCGGGGTTCCATGTCATGACAAAAGATCTATGATCTTTGGCCTTCCATATACTGGAAATGTTCCGACTCGGCCCTTCAGTTGCATTTTGGAAGCTATAAGAGCACAATTTCGAGCTATGGAAAAAGGAGAGAAATCATTCAACTTTCAGAGAAAAGTTACTCTGGAGAAATTACTTCATATTGAGTCTGCATCCCTTTGTCCCTCAAGTCTAAACAAAGTGTTCAACCCCCAAGATCTTTCCTTATTGTCGAGAGGACCTCATTACCTCTTTTCTATGAGCTTGCCTTTGGTGGAGGATTGAAGTGGTGGAGACCCAGTTGGAAGGAACTTGGTTTCTCAGTTTCGAACCGTGCCGACACAGAAGTCTGTAATGTTGATACTTCTGTTGATCAATTATTAATAGAAATACTCCTTTACCGTCCTATCGATATCATGCAAATATATGATTATTATCCACGGGCATGTTTGTAATGTTTATTAATGGATTGTGCTATCTGATGTGCTAACTCATTTTATATATTGTCACTATATACTTGCATCACTTGTTTGTTGAGAACTTTTTGCAGGTGTAAAGATTTGGGTCAAAGTGCTCAACGATAGAACGACATCAAACGTTTGTATCAAGGTAGGCTTGTTCCTCATATTTCACATTAGTTTATATAGCACATGTTGGAATTGAGTTGATTTCTACAATCATACCTGTTTGTTGTGGTTTACCCCTGGCCATAGAGAGCTTTTCCCTTGTAACACTAGTAAGGATAAGGTCATCAACATAAAGGACAAGGATTATGAGATGGCTTCCTACTTTCTTGGTATAGACATTAGGATCCGAATGACATCTAGAGAATCCAGTGGCAATAAGAAAGCTATCCATTTTGGCATACCAAGCTCGAGGAGCTTGATTGAGACCATAAAGAGATTTCTTGAGGCAACAAACAAGGCTAGAGTCATTCTGGACATAGCCAAGAGGTTGTTCCATGTAGATTTCTTGTTGCAAATCTTCATGCAAGGAGGAAGATTTAACATCCATATTATGGACCTCCCATTTATGTGAGGCAGCAAGGGCAAGAACAAGGCAGATGGAATTCATTTTTTCTACAGGGGCAAAGGTTTCATTATAGTCAATTCCTTCAACTTGGGAAAATCCTTTGGCAACTAACCNAGCCTTGTGTCTTTCAACACTTCCATATGATGCATACTTCATTCTGTAGACCCATTTGCATCTAACAAGTTTTCTTCCTTTTGGAAGAGGTACAAGATCCCAAGTATCATTTGCCATTAAAGAACGATACTCTTCATTCATTGCTGTATCCCAATCTGGATGACCTGAAGCTTCTACAAATGTCTCTGGATCATGAGTTTCTGAAACTTGAGCCAAAAGAGAAGAGGCTATCTGGAACTATGAATGTGTCCGATGCTGATCTGAAGGATCACCGACAATATCACCAACTGCTTCTCGTGTTGAACGGATGCATCTAGGAAGCGGTGGAGCTGGTGCTGGTTTAGGTTCAAAGGACTCATCTGGAGGAGGGTGAGAAGGCAGAGGTGGATTTTCATCCTCACTGTCATCATATGAAGAAGAAACCAGATCATAAGAAGGCAAAAACACTGAAGATGGCTCATAGGCCGAAGAAGGCACAATCACCGAATTAGGCTCGCAGGCCAAGAGATTTTCATCAAATTTAACATCTCTTCTAATAATAATTTGATTACAATGTGATTGAAGAAGTCTGTAACCTTTGACATCTTCAGAATAACCAACAAATATACACTTCTCACTTTTAGGCTGCAATGCTTTCCTTTTCTCATCATGAATGTGAGCCCATGCTATACTTCCAAATACACAGAAGTGACTTACATTTGGTTTAATTTTAGTCCAAGCTTCTTCAGGTGTTATATTTTTAAGAGCCTTTGTGGGAGTGAAATTTACTATGTAATTTGCACAGTTGAAGGCTTCCGCCCAATACTTTAGACTTAATCCCTTAGATTGGATTATACAATTAGCCATTTCTTCTAAAGTGCGGTTCTTTCTCTCAACAACACCATTTTGTTGTGGTGTATATGGAACAATGTGTTGCATTTGGATTCCCTATATAGTGCACTAGATTGTAAAATTATTGTTCACATATTCGCCTCCATTGTTTGTTCTTAACCTTTGAATTTGATGTCCAGATTGCTTTTCTACAAGGGCCTTGTAGGCCAAAAACTTGTCAAAAAATTCACTCTTGAGTTTTAAGAAGTAAACCCAAGTACATCTGGAAAAGTCATCAATGAAAGTTAAGAAATACTTGCACCTAGAAAAAGAAGGAGAAGAAAGTGGACCACACAAATCACTGTGAACAAGCTGCAAAGGACCCGAGGCATGCCAAGAGGCACGTTTGTCAAAAATGTCCTGATGATGTTTGCTGAGAACACAACCAACACAAACACCATATCTGCATGAAACAAGAGGAAGTCCAGTCACCATCTGTTGATTACAGAGTTGTTGCAATGAGGGATAGTTTAGATGACCAAACTACTCATGCCAAAGTTTGCTCAAGTCATCGCTATGAGCAACAAAAACTGATGAAAAAGATGATGACCCAAAGTTGTCAAACTTGTACAACCTGGTAATATCATCAACAAGTCCAGTTGCAAGAACATTCTTAGGATATTTTAGATCCTTGATTACAACTTGGTGAGGTGAAAAGTCGACGGTTTTACCTTCACCTGAATGAGTGATTTGATAGACTGATAGAAGGTTACAAGAAAGACTTAGAACACATAATACATCATTGAAATGACCATTATCTACTTGAACTGTTTCAGATCCTACAACACCAAGAGATCTATCATCACTAACAAATATTTTCTTGGTGTTACATTCATTTAGAGCAGAAAATATGGTTGTATCCTTAGGCATATGATAAGATGCTCTTGAATCAATAAGGCACTCATCATAAGAAGAATTAGTAGTAGAATTTGAATTGAAGGAGAAACCAGAAGCAAAAAGTGCATGTCCGTGAGAAGAAGAAGTAGAATCAATACTGATGTTGTGCTTCTTCATCGCTTCTTCTAAAGCTGCCATCTTCTTGAAACATTTGGACTCATCATGACCATATTTGTCACAAAATTTGAAATGTCTGTTAGTGTTCTTACTTTTATATTTTTCTCCTTTGTCACCAGTAGGAGCTGAAGCTGTCTGAGAAGGTTTGGGACCCTTATGTTATTTGTTGTTGTAGCGAGGATGTTGCTTCTTGGGATACTTGGGTTTATCTTTCTGCTGGGAAACTAAGGCTTTGTTGGAGGGACCTACAGTGTTGATCACTCCAAAGTGTACAAGCTTATCTTCCTCTCAAATCAAAGAAGCACAAAAGGACTCAAGAGTGGGTTTTTCATAAGCTTCTTCCCCTAGATCCTCTCTCATGGCATTAAAGGTAGATACAAACACAGGATATGCACTGCCTAGCTTAGAAAGAATAAGATCAATGCAACACTCTTCCTCCATCTTTGTCTTATATTCTTCACATAAATTCCGAGTGTTTTAAACCTAGATAGATAGTCTCCAAGGCAAGAAAAATCATTTGGACTCAAGGTCAATATTTGATTTTGTTGGATCATGTTGTCATTGATGCCAATGGTTTGATTGATTGATGTCATTGATTGATGTCAAAGGATTGATTGATTAATGATTGATGTAATATAATATGTATTTTCCTTGATGAGAAT
>ML855185.1:27616-45363 GCA_009831015.1 Picea engelmannii | reverse complement strand
TTTACACTATCTTAAGGGCACCACTCACATGGGCACTCTCTACTCAATAAGCTATGACATGTATCTTCTTTATTTTTTTCGATGTCAACTAGGTGAGATATCTTGATGAGTGATGCTCCACATTAGGGTACTTTTTCTCTCTTGGTTCTAGACCATTTTTTTGGTGTTCCAAGAAGAAACAAGGTGTGTGAATCTCATCCACTAAAGACATATGCTAGTGTAGTTCATATCAAGAAGCATTTTTCCTAGACATGGATGTTACTTAGTGAGCTAGATCTTGCTTAACGTCATCCTTCCATCCTATTTTGTGACAATTAGAGTATTGTTGATTTGATTTGTAATCGAGTGAATCATCAAAAAACCGAACATGTTGATATTTGGATGCATTACATTTGGCTTATCACGACACTAGTGAGCTATGACATCACTTCTTGAGTCATTCCAACTTTAGGACTTTCCAATATTTGAATTGTCTAAGGATGGTAGATGGTATTCCATTAATTCAACCATCCAATGGTGCCCATGAAGGATGTATGTTGGGGGAACATCATCATGAGTCCTTTCCCAAAGGATTAGCCTGGAAGGCATGTCTCCCTCTTGAATTGGTTCATAGTGATATTTGTGGATCTATGACCACTCCTTCTCTTAATGGGACTAAATATCTCCTCACCTTCATTGATGTTTTCTCTTAATTTATTTGGATATATACTATCCCATCCAAGGAATTCAAATCCTTGGTTGAAAATCACAACAATCACGAAATCAAATCTATCAAGATTAATCATGGGGATATACATTTTGGTGATGTCTTTCACTCATTTCTCACATCTCATGGCATTGTTTGGCATAAGCTAGTCCCTTAGGAAGATGAAGTGTCACATCGAATGAGTAGAACCATTGTGGAAATGACTCATTGTATGTTGCATTCTCATCAAATAGAGCTTATTTTTTATAGAGAAATAGTCTTTTGGGCATCTCATATCATCAATCAAACGCCTACTTAAGATGTTCAACAATGACTCCTTTTGAGAAATGGTATGCTTACAAACCATTTATTGTGCATTTTAAAGTCTTTAGATCTCATGCATGGGTCCATATTCCAAAAGAAAACCACAACACGTTACAACATACAGGACAACACTAGACTCTAGTGGGCTATAGTGAAACTTCCAAGGAATATTGCTTGTATGATCCTTCAAACAACAAGGTGATTGAAAAAAGGGATGTTGTCTTTGAGGAGGTTTTTTGCCATGGTCTACCAGGTTCTTACCCCTCTCTTATTACATAAGATTCACCTATAACCATCTTAGTGTATCTTTCTCTTTCAAGACCTAATGATCCTCCTCTTTTGGGTGCTTCTTCTAGCTCCTATATAATGACTTACTCAATAATCCATGATGAGGCTCATATTTATGAATTATATGGTACTACTAACCTTATAGTCCCTTCTGCTCAAGTGGATTCCTTCGATCTCTTATCAATTGAGCTTCCCCATCACAATGTTACTACAAAACTCTATGTTTCTACTTCCCCACTAGCTAGCTCATAACTAATGCTTATGTGAGCTGTCTCTACTTTGCTTGACGTCATTCCACACCTTCCCCCTAAAGTAGAAATAGGACGACATTGGAGACCCAATATTTCACAGGTCCTTATCTCTAACACTAATGTTGATCCTACTACTTTTAATTAGGTCAAAAACTCTCCAACATGGAAATATTCTATGGCTATTGAATATGTTGCTTTAATGAAAAATTAGACTTGGGACCTAGTCTCCTTGTCCAAGGGTAATAATTTAGTTGGTTACAAATGGGTATATAAAACAATGTATGATGCGCACTTAAGGCTTGAGAAGCACAAATCGTGCCTTGTTTCTTAAGGTTTCTCCCATAAATAAGGCATTCATTATTCAATGACTTTTGCTCTAGTTGCTTGTATTGATTCCATTTAGATTATTCTATATATAGCCACTTCATTGAATTGGGAGGTTCATCAGATGAATGCCAAAAGTGTTTTCCTCCATGGAGATATTCAAGAGGAAATTTATATGCAACAACCACTATGGCTTGTATAGAATGGTCTTGTTCCATTGGTTTGCAAGTTCAAGAAATCTCTATATGGCCTTAAACATGCACCTTCCATTTGGTATCAGAAGACCCACATTTCTTTATCAACTATGGCTTCACTCATTGAAAGGTTGAGCATGATATCTATATTTTCCATCCATATGATTAGACTCTTATTGTTGTGTTAAATGTGGATGATCTCGTCTTGACTGGTCAATCCACATCCACGATCAATGATATGAAGAAACAACTCAAGGACTCCTTTGAGATGATCATTTTATGGTTTCTTTTTTACTTTTTAGGGCTTCGAATTTCTCATACTTTTGCTAGGATTTCACTTTCTCAACCATAGTACACCTTCGATCTCTTGTAGCACTTTGGTATGGAAGACTGCAAGCCAGTTAGTACTCTTATTACTTCTGGGATGAGGTTAGAGGACTAGTTCCTTTGACCCTTATTTGACACAACTATTTATGGTTTGTCGGTCGATGTCGTGCTTTATATCACATGCACTCATTCATATATCTCTTTAGCAATCAATATGTGTCCCCGCTACATGCATGAACCCCGTGAGAGTCATTGGCAAGCCACAAACCACATTTTACACTATCTTAATGACACCACTCACATGGGCACTCTCTACTCAGTAGGTGGTGACATGTATCTTGTTTCCTTTTTTGATGTCGACTAGGTGAGATATCTTGATGAGCGATGCTCCACCTTAGGGTACTTTTTCTCTCTTGGTTCTGGACCGGTTTTTTGGTGTTCCAAGAAGAAACAAGGTGTGTGAATCTCATCCACTAAAGACACATATGCTAGTGTAGTTCATATCAAGAAGCATCTTTCCTAGACGTGGATGCTACTTAGTAAGATACATCTTGCTTAACGTCATCCTTCCATCCTATTTTGTGACAATTAGAGTATTGTTGAGTTGATTTGTAATCCAGTGAAATATAAAAAAACCAAACATGTTGATATTTGGATGCATTACATTTGGCACCTCCATGCTTAGGATAAACTTGAGCCATCGTTGTTCCTTCTATAGATAAGCTTGTAGATATCTTCACCAAATCTCTTCAAGAACCCAACTTCACTCATCTACAAACACATATTAGTATATGTGAGCTGCCATAAAGGGGGGAAACATGATGTATTGTAATATAATCTCAAGTGGCTTCTTATTCAAATAAGAGCAGTGGGGTGGGGCGAGGGGTGGCAAGCATTGAGAATATTTGGCTAATCTTCACTTGTGACCATGCACCAACCCATTATGTGGGTAGTTGAGGCCCTTACTGGGCTGACCTTTGGGTAAGTAAACCCACTATTATACTTTATTGTAATTTAGTCTATTTTGGGCTAAGGTCGACCTAGTCTCCTCCTTGGGGTTAGCGCCTTAACCCTAGTGGAGTGGTTTAAATACACAACCAACCTCATTTGTAATATCATCTTATGAAAGTGATTCATCTATTCTTTGGCTAAGGGCACCTACAAATATTTTGCTCCTCTTGTTTCATTTTTCTCTCTTGGTTATGGTTGATCTATGTTGGTGAATTAATGGTATGTGAATATCTTCTTATTTATTATTTAAATTCCATTATAAATGCGACTTTCTATATTTTAATTAGAGTTTAATAAAGGGATCAATAGTAGATCTTCTATCTCTTATAACTTTAACAACTTTGAAGTGCCATGAATAGCTCATACATTGTCATAGATGGGATTTTATTCTAGTATTTACGTTGAAAGACACAACCTAGCAACCTGCATGTATGATAATTTTTCTTCTTCTTACAAAGATGTACCTCTTTTGAGGGACATTTTGTTAAATGTACTACTATATTTAGTTTTCTCTAATGATTAATATAACTTTTATTAAAGTAACATCTTATATTTATTGATAACAAAATTCCCCGCTCTTTTACCTATATAGCCTTCTTACAACTCCAAAATACATATAAGAACAATTAAATAGTGGAAGAGATAAAATCCTAGACGTTTAAAATTCCAAAAATAACAATGTCTTATTGCCCCAAAACTTGTAGATATAGTGTCTTACAAACTAATCTCACAAAAAGAGAAATTTACATAACATAAATTAACTTTTGCATTGATGAAAAACCAACATGGAGAGTTGGCAAGGAAGTTCACTTGGCTAGCAACTTTTGACTCAACCTGGGAGTCTCTTGAATTCTTAGAATACATGAGGAATCCAATTGCTTCTCTTGAGGGGAAGATTAGCAACACTGGAAGCTAGAAGAAGGAGGTCCTAGATCAGAGAGAGGGATGTCACCCAACACAATATGGAGCTTTATGATTATTGTTCCCACTTCCTCAACTCTCGAATAGGTTCCTTGGACTCCACACAAACAATATCTAGCTTCATTGTCCTCCTAAAGTTTTGCCTTGATTTGTGACTACCATGTCTATGAATTCTCAAAAGCCCTGGACAAATTGTCTTGAATGCACCACAACCTCCATGATTCACTTATAGAGACATCTTCTTACTACACATAGATCACCCATGATAGGAAAAAACAATCCCAATGCTACATTTCAAGGCCAAAGGCCTAATACAATGTGAAACCAGTGGTTCCAACATCAAACCTCGTGTCAGATTGAGAGGAAGGAGACACCAAGAAATTTTGATAGACAGAAGAAATGAATGAGAGAAATAGGGTAATGCATTCATTTTATTCCTTTCCATAAATTTCCATAGTTCCTGAGCACGACGAAAATATTGCATCCACAGTGCACCATATCTCCCACGCTTGGATTGAGGTAGGGATCATACTAGGCATCAAAGCCTTGATTATGTTAAGAGAACAATTCCTTGAATGGCGACGTTAAGATGAATGAGCATGGAATTGGCCTAACTTAAATGCCCCTATAATGTGACAAGTGGGGGAGTTGTACCAATGGCCCTTGTCTTCCAACAAAAATTGTTCCTCACTATGGGATTGGGAGGGAATGACTTCTTTCCTTTCCCTCAAACCAAACTCGCAAACATCCTCTAGGATTTAATGGTCTTACATTCACCATTTCCTCTGCCTTAGAGTTCCTTACAAACTCTCTAGTCGATAACTAGAAAAATATAGGATAAAATTGAGAAATCCACAAGGACAAAATATAATTGATAAATATGGATGTGATGATTGATACAACCACTTGTAATATTATAAATACCATTGGATTCCCACAAGTATGAAATGAAACAACTTTTGGGGACTTTATTTATTTATCATACATATATATTTTGTATGAGTTAGGTTCGTTATATTTCACCTCTCTTCAAGGTGCTTCACCCTCAAAGTAGAATCAAGGACATGTTAGTGGTCAATTTGATCATGAGTCAACAAAAAATCACATTCTTGATTTGGTACACAACAACCATTTGTTAAGAAGATGGGTAATTGAGTTCTTCAAGAAATCAAAGGGATGCCATACATACTACATGGATATGAGAAATAACATGTAAGATGATGTAGTGAAAACAATGTAGTATAGAATTCAATCTTGGAATCTAGTCGGTGATATAACAAATCCAATGAAAATTGTAAAAGTTCCCTAAAATTTGTCAGACATCAAATGGAGTGACTAATACTTCCTTAGTGCTCATTGATTAATCTTTTAATGTACTTACTTGAACTTTGATATTATCATTGCCATGGTCATGATCAAAGGCCTCTTCAATCCTTTGTGAATTGTCATCAATGTGAGAAGAAGGGACCAAAACTTCATGGATCAATAGAGTGTTTGTCATCTTATGTTTTGAAGTAATGGTTTGAACTTTAAATTCATGGACAAGTTCATTAAATTCTTCTATTTGATAATTAGATTGATCTTTTTTTGTAAATAAAAAAAGGGTGTTTCCTATTACTGTGCTTTTATAGTACAAAAATTCCACATGCCAGTAGTTTGCCACATGTTCCGCCAAATTAGCGGAAACCGGAACAGGTGGCAGACTGTGATACTTTTAGACAAAATAGCTACCCGTCATCTTCCCTACCAAATGGAACCCAGAGTAGGTGGCAGTTTCGTGTTCTTACTGAACTATTCTATGCATATAAGATAAACTACCACCTGAAAAAATCTAAGATAAACTACCAACTTAAAAAAGTGGACAAAACTGTAAAACTGCATCATCGCAGTACATAGAGTTGGGCAAATAGTGTGCGAGGTATCCATAGCAAAGAAATTACACATTAGCCACTGGGGGCCTGTCATCCAGAGTGCCTGTGAAAGGGCCATCCCTGGGATGGAGCATGAAAGGCCTCACACAGGTTGGGCAACACTGAGTTGCTGATGCATTTGAGAATGCATCATAAAGCATGTCGATCCACTGGTGCATGAGGGTGTCCCGGTGTATCTGGTCCGCCATCTGGCTCCTTAGCTCGAAGATGAACTTGAGCTGCTCCGAACTAAAGAAAGGTGGTGGAGCATAGCTGAAATCAGGGAGAGCAGTGAGTGGTGGAGGCGCCAAGACTAGGTGGCCCTCCACCTCAGCGCCCAGGTCCTCCAGCGTAGTGTCCATGACCTCCACCGCCTTGACCTCCTTTGCCATTGTCCCAACTTGGTTGTTTGTGTCCTGAATTGAGGCAATAGAGTCCAAATGGAGGAATTCCCCTGGGAATTCCTCCTCAATTATATATGTGGCCCCCTCCATGGCAACCTGGGTGCTTGTGCTTGCTGGGTTATGGATGGGGGACTGCAAATCATCCAGAACTGTGAAGAGAGATTCTGGAGGAACCTGGATGGGTTCCTCCAAATTCTCCTCCTTGACATATGCCATTGGTGATGTTCTTGGTTTCTCCCAACATTGAATCTGAGATATGGACAAGGCGGGTTCTAGCCTCTGCACTCACCTTTGTCGGGAAACTAGACTATACCAGGCCGGGCCATGCCTCGTCTTGCCTCTCTCCCTTGGCATGGATAGGCCAGGAGGACTGATAATTCTCCAAAGAATCTCAATAAGAATCCACTGCACATAGGTCTTGTTCTCAAAGCGACCAAGGTGGTGGAGTGCGAGAGAGAAATGGAGCCAACCTCGTCCGAGTAGGAGAGATAAGCCCAGGCATGACATGACCACTGTACTGATCCCTCCACTGCAATTACACCTTGATGCTGCCATAAGCCTCACGCGAGGGAGTTGTCTTCCCCTTCTCAACAGGCAGTAATGGTCTCCCTTCATTCAAGATTGAGGTGAAGGGCGCACCTTCCATATTAATGGCTTGGGTCCGGGGCAGGCTACATGGCCTCTCGTTGCTACATGGCACTCCATCCGAGAATAATTAGATTGATCTTGATTCAAGTCATGGAAATTCATTTTTAATCTTCCAAAAGATGCTTCAAAGTTTTGTACTGATGCAAATGCATTGTTCGCTTTAGCCTTTTGATAAATACACATACACCACTCATATAAGAGGCCATCTAAAATTTTTAAGCTATCATAATTCATTTATTATCATTCTTTGGAAGATATATTTTTAAGTTTTTTTCGATTTCGTTGATCCACTTTATACTTCATCTATTGTATAAGCTATCAAATTTCACATTTTTTTATCAATGACTCCATAATTACTATAAAACTTCGTTCGCCTTAAAAAAAACTTTTCAAACTCGTAATATGCATTGTCACTTAACAATCTTTAGAAATCAAGGCCTCTTTAATGAACCTTACCTTAAAATATTGAATTTGCATTTAGAAGTCTTCACTTAATACCCTTTTCACTTTTCCTCTTAAAATCATTATTTTGGATAAATTTCGAGCTTATATAAAGGAATACATTTTACTTTATAAATATATAATTCCAAGTGACCTTAACATATCTAACTATTTGCTAGCATGCTTTAAACTCACAAACTTAATGATATATCATGTCGATTTGACTTTACCACTAGATGTGACTTTGGTGATAGACATGCCAATAATGATGAATACGATTCTAAAGGAAACACTGAACATAATTGTTGCACTAAGTATGGTAAGATGCCAAGATGATTTCTAACACACGATCTGCAATCGTAGGAGAGATGTGAATTTATTTCCTTCGTTGATATGGATTACTCGATACCTATATTGATATGGAGATTATTCGACAATTATTTTGATACCAGCTATTTCTCACACTTTCATGCATCAATGTTTGATTTTTCCTCCCACTTTTTTCACAATATTTGTGGAACATGTTAGATGTAGCACTGTTTCTCCAAGGGTTGTTGCCTCTTTGATTACTCCATTGCATTGGAGTAATACAATGATTGTCTTTTTATATTCCAAAACTAATATGTCAGTTCTCAATATTCTATCAACACCTTCATATATAACCTTATATCGATGTTAGTTGGATGTCAATTTAGACTCTCCTACCTTGTTTCCACTCTAGATGTGCCCTCTCATGCAATAATTATATGTGATGCACATGAGATGGTCTATATGACACACTTCAGATGTCAATTTTAGTAGATTGAATAGTTTTTGATCAATCACAAACACTAAACTAGCATTTACTTCACATATGTAATTCCTTCATTAGTGTTCTCTGTGTTGGTTTCCAAGAATAGATTTACTATAGATGTTTGTCTATCAAGTAATGGTTCTTATAGTGGCATCCTTACAACAAGAGTATTTGACAGTATAAACATAATTTCAAACTTCTCTATAGTTTCATTGCCTTTTTTTTAAAAGATTTYTYTYTTTTTTTTGTTTTTTAAACAATGTAAAAAGAATGCCACAAAGTTGCAAAAATCATTGAGATGACAAAAGGCTAGGTTCAAAGAAAATTTGATAAAATATATGGCCAAAGGCTAGAATCAAATCACCATCTAGTGGAAATGMTCTCTYCAACATCAAGTGAGGCCTATTTAGGCCARGGCTGTTAGCCCATGGAATTGACCCCTAGACCTCCTACATGTTATTCATGGCTTTCAACCACTCGAGCTRGCCCACCGAGCTTATTTATTTATTATATATGTATTTTATAACAATTATGCTCATTATAGAGATGTAATCTTGTTTCACCTAAAGAAGGCAACATTTCAAATGCTTCAAAGCAATGGAACTATTCGATGGACAATTTGAGTTATACTTGATAGAGATGAGTCTTTCCCTAGATCAATGCTCGAATGATGATAGTGAAATCACCAATGATAAGTATGTTTTCTTGAGTAATCTTTAAGAAGCATGATTCCTTGATAGACTAAAAGCACACCAACTTCCTTATTTGTGTCATGTCCTAAACCCCAAGCATATGCAATCTACTATTTTCCTTAGGGACCCAAGATAATCTCCCTACATTGGCCACCCCTCTAATGATTGCTATAACTTATAAGAGATCCTCTTTTTGATTTATTTGTGTAATTTCTTTTAATTAAATTTTATGCATACATTATCATATGCCTTAGTTCTTTACCTCAAGAGTTCTCTTTCAATGTTTATCCCTCAATTTTTTTAGAGGTGTCATCTCCTTGGTATAAAAAGGCCTAGCGAGAGGTTAAAAAAATGTATATTGATTGTATTTGTTTCACTCAAGTATACCCTTAAAACCCTTTTATTATACTAATAGAGTAAATATGAAAAAGTTGATAAAGTCATGAATTAGTTAGCCCAATTACTAAAAATGGAAGCATGAAAGAACACAAAGTAGCATTGGTTACGATTTATCCTCCACTTGAGAGGTTTATTGATGGCCGTATTCTATTGCACCAAATTTAGGGGTATATTTGGATTTTTTATTACCACTAATGCCATGTGAAAAAGTAGGTGCATTGATATGTTACCCACCTTAATAATTGTGTTTGAAGGTGCACGTTTCAAGGATATGGAGATTGACCAATAATAATATTTGTCCCACATCAAGTTTAGATTTGTTGATTTTATCACGTTTAATGCGAAGAGCTGTACAATGCACCTCTAACTACCTTTAGTCAAAACTCTTTTCCAACCTTCCTCCAAGTCTTTAACTTTATTTTTGCTAACCATGTCTTTATCTAATAATCCCTTTCTTCCTCAAACACTTGGTTATAAAAAGACAATAGTAAAGGGATCCAAATCGTTACCTTCTCATTTCTTGAAGAGGTGTCATTGATCAACAATTCTTACTTCCCTTTAATTTTTATTCATTTTTCCTTGCTTTGACTAGAATGATTCTTGTGATATTAAAAGCCTCAATCTTGTGTCCAAGATCTAACTTAAATCATTTTTTATCTCAGACATGCTTGCCCATCTTAATGATTGAGCACAAAATCTTAAGATGGGCATATTTATGACAAGTGTATGCCTAAGCCTCTAGTCACAATCTTCAAATCAACTTCTACACAAATCATAGCATATTTTTCCATTATACTTGGATAAGGTTGAGGTTCTAATGAATTTCCCCAGTTCATCCTTTATAAATAGAAACAAGTCTTAATTGAATCACTTTAAAGTCAATAACAATAACCTAACCCAAAGTACATTGAAGTGGTTGCTTAGATGGAATTTAAGGCCATGCTCCAAAATGATAAAATACAATTCCCTTTATTTTGTAGTAAAATTTAAGCACAAGATACCTCTTCCTTTTGAAAAACATATATACTTGTCCCATTAGTTTACTATTACTATCTATCCATCTTTTATTGTTTTTGGTGACAACGACATTCCGTAAATTTGTAAACAAATGCTCTCTTGAAAATTACATACCTTATTCCAAAGAAAAAAAGATTCAAATGATAATTTTGGTCCTTGCTTTGGGCACTCCTCCAAACAACCATTCACCTAGGGTATTACTATCAAATTCCTGATTAATTAACATTACAAAATAGATTGTAAATCCTCATCTATAATGTTCTTGAGTTCTCCACACCCTGGTTTGGATTTGGGGCTTGTCCTATAACCCCTACTTCCATTAAATAAAAATAAACTTGATCTTTTATTTCTAATAAATCACCTACACCTTTGTAAATGAGATTGAGAGGGATTTCCTTGGACTCTTTCTTCTCACCATTCCAAAAGAAAACCTCTAGCACAATCCTTAAGACGCATTATTGACATTGATATCCATTAGGATTTATAATCTTTTAAAAGAATGACATCTTCCCTTAACACATCCTCTTCACATATATCTGTGATTTCTTACAAAATGATCACATCCAAACAAGAGGTTTATAGAAAATATAAGATCATCCCTAAGAATATAATGGTTGATTGTGTTCATGTCATATTGGAAGTTTGTTTTCTAACTAGCATTGTCAAGGTTTGATAGGCATCAAAATTTATAATCTTTTAAAAAAAATGACTCTCCCCTTAACATGTATCCTTTGCATATATTATTGTGTGATTTCTTACAAAATAACCACTTTCAAATTTAATTTAACACCAACTTGCATTGAAAGTAAATGCCAAAGATGAAATTATGTAAGATGAGGGCTGGCCCACAAATACTCCTTAGAAAACAAACTTCCAATATCACATAAACACATTATCATCCCTTGTATTCCTAGGGGAAGTACTATCTTCTCTCGAGAAACAAAACTAGTTGGAAAGCCAGAACCAATTTACCAATCGTTGCAGTTGAAGTGGCACTACCTTTTGTTATTCTAGTGCTGGAAGCACCCCTTTCACTACATAGTACGAACCTCCTCAAGTTGTCATCATGTCTAAATAATCTTATGTTTAGCTATTGGCCTTATAGGTTGGGTTGCAATGATGACTAATCAAGATTCTATACACAGTGAAGAATATTATTGGAAATGTTCATTTATGCTCCTTGTATCCGATATTTAGATTAGTATTTTTCTTTGAAAATCCTTTTAAAACTGAAAAAAAAAAACATTCATCAATTTTGTTCTCAGAAAGTGTCACAGATGTCCATCGCATAGAATGCAAATGGATAGTAGCACATAAACATGTGTTGTAGTATGGAATAGGCCACATAATCTGAGCCTTAAACTCCGTTTATAATATACCACAATCGACTAGGTATTGTATACACACTTTTTATGTCTTAAAACATATTAAACCCATGTATGTATACCAATCCACTATTTACTTGTAAATCGAACATCCTTAAGACTATTTATTTTACAAGAGGTTTTGACTAAATCCACAAAAGGTTGCTAACAAAGAATTTTGAAAGAAAAAAGCTAAAACTATACTTGCACATATTTTAAAGATTGTAGCACCCATCATACAAAAAGACAGCTAAAACTAACCGCCATCATAAATAATAGATTTCAAAGGCTTTTTCAAATTGGCAGCCACTCTTCAAATATTCAATATGTAATATATACATAGGGACTACCTCAAACATGCATTTACTGTGAGTACACAATATATATCATATTTACATATGCTATTGACAACAATAATTACATTTGCTATAAACACTCTATAAGCATAAACTTTTGGACTGGCAACTAATGTCCAATGACGATGCATGCACCTGCCAATTTATCTTCATCTGATTACCAATGATTTTACAACCCAAATGCAGTAAAGAACTTGGACTTAGCTCCAATGGCAATAGAAAGCATTTCCTTTGCCCGGTGTGCATACATGTTATGAATACAAGTCATTAAAAGAAGAAATATTCATTAAAATCTGGCCAGGTAATCATAACTCAAGACTAAACTAAATTTCTATAAGCTATTTATTGAAACATCCGCTAATATTAATGGAACGTCTTCCGTAAGCTGGTATCTAAGATTTGCAAACACATCCAAAACAAAAATAACCAGACACATGTAGCAAACTCAGTGGACTATGCGTAAGATAACACAGATCACCTAGAGCAACACAACCAAAACAATCATAATCCATTTCATTCGGATGGATCAGGAAGAAAAATAGGAATACTCTTCTTCTCTAGTTACTGTTACAACCCAGGACAGTGAAACTGATTCGCTCTATATGCATTCATGATATACTGTTTCTAGCTTTTGGGAAGGCAACTGATTGTAGTAAATAATGCGACTTTTGAAACTGAATGGTAAAATTGCGACTCTTGAATGAAATAACATGCCATTCCTGATGGATACAAACCTGATGAACTAGAAAATGGCATCAACTGACATCTCCTTAGTCCTTCAAAAATAGGCTATACTATTGACTTTTATAACAATATCCCATCTGGATTGTTGCACCGTCAACAGCAATAATCACCAGTAGTATCCTATGCCCTTGTATCTGCCTTAAAGATTGTCTGAACATAATTTCCTCTTCTCAATAAAGACGAGAAATTGTTAAGAATTAGCTTTAATAAAGAAAGGTATAAATTAGATTGAAGATATCGTAATATACTGTTTAGCAACCACGGGAAATAGGAACAATGCCCAGTTAAATTTCAGAATTACGTGCGTTTAAAGTATTCTTCAATCAGTATCCAGATGGCATTTAGCCACATCTCTTATTATGGCAACGAAGAACTAATGATGGAAAGATATATTAATTAACCTCAGTGCAGCTCTTACATTGATTAAAAACAGTGCAGTCCTGGTTAGGTATATTGGATGATAATACAGAAGCGAATGCCATGAAATAAAAATGTTAAATGGCTATTACAACAAATATAGAAGACAATTTGGAAGATAATCATACGCAATTTATTTAAGAATTGGGAATAATTGCAATTTTGTGACGTCAATGCACCTAAATCCGAAATATAAAACCATGTAAATCTGTAATGAAAAAAAAAAACATGTCCACATCAACAAACAGCACAGCCATTTAGAGATACTATACAATAGCTACTTAAGTTACATGCTTCTCTCAACTTTTCGTTCCAATTGCCTGCTTCTTTTTTTACATTACTAAGGAAGTCAATAAACTTTGCTTAAACAATGTGGTCTGCTTTCTGCAGAAAACTGATATACTATACAGTTACCTAATAAGAAACTTTGGGAATATGTGCATCAACAAGTTAAATTCAGAATAAGTACAAAGCTCTGGATTATATCTCAGGAATAAACACCGCATTCTAAGATTGCACAACCCACTTCACTGGGGTTGCAAATAAAATAATCATGCATACATTAATTAATATATGCAGGAAGAAATTTGCATAAACCTGCATTATCCAGTTACATTACAGCAACACAAAGATGTCTAATGATTTGCAGCATTTATTGTCGAGAAATTGGTGGAGCAGTTGGTAAGGGTGGCTGATTGTAAAAATTAATGTCAGATGATTGAAATGACTGATAAGGATTAGGTGGTATGGAGTAAGGTGGCATTCCTGGTGGAGGCAATCCAATCATTGGATACCCAGGTAATGGCGGTGGTCGCTGTATACCACCCCCTCCATACCCATAAGTCATCCCCACCATATTTCCAACACCTTGAAGATACTGTGGCGGTGGTGGGGGTGGTGGTGGAGGTTGAGGTTGCAGAGAAGACAAATGATGTGACATAGTAGAAGCTTCTTGATTTTGCATTGGAGACGATTCCTGATGCTGTACGTTGGAAGGAGATGCCTGATGCTGTACGTTTGAAGGAGATGCTTGATGCTGTATGTTCACAGACTGATGCTGGAGGTTGGAAGGAGAAGCTTGATGTTGCAAAGGAGAAACCTGCTGTGACAAAGGAGAAACCTGCAGCCTCATTGAATTGCTATGAGATGGAGCAGGGGGAGCATGAACCATGTAAGGCAAGTTGTCTTCTGAAATGGGAGGTTGCTGTTCAATTTTTTGCCTCTTTTCTAAAGGATAGTCTGCTGACATTCCAACTGGGGCACTACTCGTTCTCAAACCACTTGTCATAGTTGCAGCTTCGGAAGCCAAGGAGGACAACACATACGAGAGCATCTGTGCAGATGAAGTTGAAGCTGCAAGTTTGGCTGCAACAGCAGCTGCAGCCTTCTTATGGTTTTCGTCAATGTGTGATGCAGTATCTACAAAGGAAGATATGGGCTGCAATGGCACAGCAGGGGCCACTTGTCCTTTATCTCCTGTTACATGATTTTCCTGAAGGAGACTGGCAGATATATCAGAAAACATCCTATTATCTGCAAGACTCTGCCGGGACAACAACTGCACCCTGTTGTTAGTACTCAGCAATTGTTGGCATATACTACCTGCCTGTTCTGATCGACACTGTGCAACCTGGAAACAGGTAAGTTCATGAGCTCAATCTGCTAGGCTCAGTAAAAAATGGAAAAAGAATCAATTTGCACACCACCAGAAAAGAATATCTTCCATGATATCAACATTTGGCCATGCCACACAATAAATAACCGGATATTTCATATTAACCTCAGTTATAAATTTTATATGTCCATGTAGAGGCCCATGCTTCGAAGATTATGTCCAACAGTTTTACCAAATGCATTAATAGAAAATGATTTTGAATTTTTGATAAACATATGACTCAAGGTTTTGTCCTATGATTTATTGGCAATGTACAATATATTACATTTTATTCTATAATAAAATGGTTCTCCAGTCATGAATCTAAGGGCATGGGCAGCTACATTCATCCTCCCAAATCATTATTTGTCTAAAAGTACATGACAAAATGGTTTGGCAGGTTAAGACCCCACACCATTTTATTGTGCCCCAAGGTCAATATGTTCAGCAGAAATCATACAATGCATATATTGCACATAGAAAACAATTTTTTGTGCAAAATACATCCTATATTAACAGAAATATATTTTAAAAACTAAAGATAAAAGTGGAATAGTATACAAAGGTGATTCATATCCTCTTCCCCAGCGCTACTAGAGCAGAGATAAAATTAGAACATGCTGATGCATCTAATTCTTTAGCATTTGTGATCAATATATAACCTTTAGCGGACAACTGCATATTTACCTCTTCCTGCCAAACATGACAAAGAATGAAATGAACTGACCTCATCAGAAAAGACAAACTTGCATCTTAACCTCCAAATAGTGAATACAGCAATGATTCTAAGGCAATGCCAAATTGCCAAGAAAATGGAAAGCACTAGGTAGTGTGAGTTTCCCAACAACACAGCTCACAAATGAAGCTTCCCTTGAAGCAAGAATGAGCGATGATCCTAGACATATTTCCAACAACTCTTGCCAAACTTGCAGTCCCAAATAATGTTTTTCACCGTCTCTAGATGACCATATAGTAAACAAAGACCATCAGTGAGATCACTCTTAGCAAAACGAACTTTAGATGGCAGCCCTGGTCCCTTGGTAGATAGCAAGCCATGCAAAGACCCATAATTTGTAGCTGAGTCGAAGAGGCCAAATACTCTGTATTACGCTCTCTCACCTAGGGGTAACTAGAGAAGATCATGTCTCATGGTCCACAATGAAGACAGTGATCCCAGAGATGATTATCAACATTCTCCATAGACAACAGCCCCTCAAAGGCCGCCCCCCTCATCATAACTCAGCCACTTCACTTGATCAACATGGTTCATATGATGATGGCGGTCCAACCCACATGAGGTACACTTGTCATTGTTTCATATAAAGTGTTACATTTAATGCATTAGGCATTTAGGTGAGGATCATGGGTTGAAGTGAGATAATGGATCATGATTGCTTGGAAGTTATGCTTTTTTCCTTGTTTTACCTAGGTGGTCATCATATGTGTCCTAGTCCAATGTTGTCACTCTTGGGGAACCGGGGTACTACTAGGAGGCCTTGATAGGGGTAACATACCACTCCTTTCCATACTTAACACATTCCATCTATTTTCCTTCTGTTGTCCCATCTTTTGGAAATGGCTGTTACATGCACACCAAAAAGGTTCGTGCCTTCATCCTCCTATGAGAAGAAGGGCTAGAATGCCAAGGTTGATGCACCTAGTAAAGAATAAAAAAGAAAGTATGCTATATAAAAGAAAGAAGAAATAATGGGATGATAAATGACCATAGTACACCTCTTTGGAGAGGTTGTTGAGCCTTTTCCTTCATGACGTCACACCCTAGCCCTTAGACGTTGCGCATGTTGATGGTTTGATGCTTGCTTGGGCCGACCTAGCATTGGTGATCATAAGTAGGCACTCCTTGATGAAGAGATGTGACCTTTTGATGAGGAGACATGACCTTCCATGATGCTTGCACCTTTTGGGCTTAAACATGGCCTTTGGAGGCCTTTATGCCCCTTGAGGAGATGACATCACCCTCTTGAGCCTCTTACACTCGCACGTGTAGAATTTTAAGAGGATGTTTTTGATGTCTTAGCATTATTTTGTTATGTTGGAGGCTATTTTGAGGGTTGGCCTAGACCTATCCACCTTTGTATCATGGATTAACTATACATTTTAGGGGCTTTTTGAGAGGTAAAGTGCTAGGGTTTCCTTAAATAAAAGACTAGTGCTTCCCTCATTTGTAAATCATAATTCACACTTGTGGAGAATCACTTCTCTTGTCTTCTGTTCTTCTTTTTCATCATGGATTACTTGTGTGCACCTCTTGGAGAGAGATCTTGTGGATGTTTCTTCATATTTTGTGGATGATTCATGTTCTAGGGTTTCTCATGCCAATGACTTGCATTAGGGGAATTTCGAAGTCTAAAATGGGTCTCCTAAGAGATATAATAAAATATTATGAGTTTGTCATTTTGTGGGGGAGGTATATTTACAACTCACTTTTTGCACTACAATCCATGTAACCATAGTTAAGTTAAATTGAAAAGTTGTTCATAAGTAAAATTAATAGAAAACTTCTATTGATGTGACTAAAAGGAAAGGATGTGACTAATACATGTGTTCTTTGTCCTTGAATAA
>ML855184.1:20825-31518 GCA_009831015.1 Picea engelmannii | reverse complement strand
GACTGGCTTTACGTCACAACTGTCAAGTTGGAAGCTTAGTACTCGTCTTGCTTTACGTCACAACAATCAAGCTGGAAGCAAGATACTAGACTGGCTTTATGTCACAGCTTCTCAAGCTGGAAGCACAGTATTAGTCTCATATCAACGTCTTGCTTTACATCACAACACTTAAGTTGGAAGCAAGATACTAGATTGGCTTTACGTCACAACTGTCAAGCCAAAAGCACAATACTAGTCTCATCACATCGTCTTGCTTTACGTCACAACCATCAGGTTGAAAGCAAGATACTAGACTGGCTTTACGTCACAACTGTCAAGACGAAAGCACAGTACTAGTCTCATCTCATCGTTTCGCTTTATGTCACAACAATAAAGCTGGAAGCAAGATACTTGTCCTGCTTTACGTCACAACAATCAAGCTGGAAGCAGGATACTAGACTGGATTTACGTCGCAGCTGTTAAGCGAGAAGCACAATTCTAGTCTCATCACATCGTCTTGATTTACGTCACAACAATAAAGCTGGAAGCAAGAGATGTCTTATCACAACAACTACTCCCCCTTTTGAGGAAGGTCCTTTTGGACTATACCAAGCTTATCTCGAAAGTGCTCAAACTTTACACGAGATAGAGGCTTGGTCAACCCATCAGCAATCTATTCATCTGTGCTAACGTACTGGAGCTTTAAGGCTCCTCTCTGCACCATGTCACGGATGTAATGATATCAGATCTCTATGTGCTTCGACCTGTCATGGAATACATGATTCTCTGTCATCTTTATGCAGCTCTAGTTGTCACATAGGATCATGGTTGCTTCCATGTCTAGGTCAAATAGGCCGGTCAACAACTTTCGAATCCATATAGCTTTGCAGCTAGCAGAACATGCAACAATGTATTTTGCTTCCACTGTGCTGAGAGCAATGCTAAATTGCTTCCTACTCTGCCACGAGATCATGGCTGATCCTAAACTGAAACAACATCCTGAAGTTTTTTTTTGGTCAGAAACACTTCTTGTCCAATCTGCATCAGTATATCCACTCAATGTGAAATCATGATCTCCATCATAGCTGAGACCACAATCTATTGTACCCTTAAGGTACCTCATCACATGTTTTGCAGCCACTAGGTGAACATGTCTGGGTTCTACCAGAAACTGACTCAAAGTGTTCATGGCAAAGCAAATGTCTGGTCTGGTATTCGTCAGGTACATCAACGATCCAATAATTTGTCTGTACAACATGGCATCAATCAATTTTGACGAAGTGTCGACTAGCAGGTTAGAATCTGCTTTACTCTTGGTAAAGCCCAAGCTCATCAGGAAACTGTCTATCCGGCCATACCAAGCTCTAGGGGCTTGCTTCAATCCGTATAAGGATTTCTTTAATTTGCAGACATGAGACTTCCTGTTTTCAACTTCAAATCTTTGAGGTTTCTCTATATACACTTCCTCTTTGATGACACCATTTAGGAAAGCTGTCTTCACGTCCATCTGTTGTAACTTCCACTTCATCTTAGCTGCAAGAGCTATGATGGTTCTGATCGAAGTGTATCTGGCTACAAGAGCGAATGTTTCTTCATAGTCAATGCCTTCCTCTTGAGAAAATCCACGAGTGACAAATCTTGCTTTATACTTCTCAATACTTCCATTAGCAACATGTTTTATTTTGAAGAGCCATTTGGAGGATACCACATCTTTACTCTTCGGTCTGGGAACTATTTCCCATACTTCGTTCTTTATTATGGTTTGGTATTCCTCTGTCACGGCATCTGCCCATTCTTTCCTCTGAATGGCTTCTTCAAAGCAGGTAGGCTCCTCCTCTAGAAGATCACACATTAAAGACGTATAACTTGAGAATGGCTTTGGTCTTTTCACCTGTCTCGTAGTTCCTTCAGGGACAACATTATTCTCTCCATCTTGAATAAGCTCTCGAGCCCAAGCTGGCCTTCTTTTATGGAGGATCATCATCTGAGGTGGTTCTTGAACTTCTAATATATCATGGTCTTCTAGAATTTCCTCATCAGGGGAAGTTACGACTTCCCTCACTGGTTCTGTGGCTCTGGGAACCTCCCTCATCTTCATCAAAGGTCACATCCTTGCTCATCTCAATGTGGCAGTGACCTGGTATGTAAATTCTGAAGGCCTTGGATACCTCACAGTATCCCACAAATATTCCCTTCTTTCTTGAAGGTTCCAACTTGTTTATCTTCTCTTTCGGAATATGTATAAAAACTGGGCAGCCAAATATTTTGAGATGGCTTAGCTCTGGCTTCTTTCCGGTGAACATCTCTTTCGGAGTCTTGAGCCCAAGTACACTATGGGACAATCAGTTATGCACATATACAACTGCCATTGTTGCTTATGCCCATAAGCACATAGGAAGATCTTGATCATGGATCATAGCCTTCACAGCTTCCATTATCGTTCCGTTCTTTCGTTTAGCTACACCATTTTGTTGGGGATTATAGGGAGTAGTGAGTTCCCTCTTGATCCCAACATCTTTGCAGAAGTTAACTCTTTTGAGGTATATTCTCCTCCATTATCTGACCTGGGTATCTTAATCTTTCTTTCAAAAAGATTCTCTATAAAGGCTTTGAATTCCTTGACCTTGCTGAACACTTCATCTTTAGATTTCAAAAAATATACCTAGATCTTACGAGAATAATCATCAATAAATGATATATAATATACATACCCACTAATGGAGGATGATGGCATTGGGCCACATACATCTAAATGAATGAGCTCTAGGACTCCTTTTGCTTTGATGTCTCTCTTCGGAAAAGGGTTCTTGATGTTCTTCCCTTGTGCACATTCATTGCATATGCCTTCATGGTCAACCTTGAGTTCTGGTAAACCTGTGACCGCTTTGCATATGTATGGTAGCGTCTTGTAGTTAATGTGAGCTAATCTTCTATGCCAAATTTCACATGGATTCTCAATGGCGTGGGTCATGGCAACTTCTAAGTGACCCTTTAGCTTATGCAAGCCACCTTCTTCTTTTCCAATGATGATCGCTTCATTTATGGTCTCTCCTTTAGCACGTTGCCTTCTGCAGCCTTCACTATAGTTTCCTCAGGGTTATTACCTGTGACCTGGAGGAAGGTAAAAAGAACAACAAGCAAGAATAATATCCTTTTGATAATATAAAGCAATAGCACGAACAATCATCATAGTAGCTCCTTTAGAGCTATCACTTGTAACTTGTCTGAAGCAAAGATTAAAGGTAAGGAATACAATATGAAAATGAGGTCAACACTCTCATAGTGTTGTGATCAAACATTCCTCCATGGCAACCTGGAACTAACACACAAGATTCTTCCTAGAGGAGGTGTTAGTTGTAGCAGACAAATGATTACGTTAAGCATTTACCTTTATATGCTCACATGCTATCAAGTATGATACTTTACAAAGACTGCTATCTCAACTATAGTCATCAACTTGTCATGTGTACCTTATTAACTTGATTAATCAAACCTGGAGCCTTATCCTCAGGAATGAGTGCTTGCTTTTCTTTCGAGTCTCCTTCACTCAAGATGGCGAGTGCTTTCTTCAACATGTCTTTTATACTAAGACAATACGCTATCTTGACAGAAGGTTGGGTTAGAGGATAAGTTCTATGATCTCAACTTCTAATCCATCTAATACCTTGTCTCAGAAAAGGTTAGAATGATGGTCATAGCTACAACATGTAACATTAATCAATATAACACATGGATGCATATCAGAATAATCACTCCTGGGTTGCATCATTCCTCTGAATGTGTTGGATCTTGAGATCCTTTTGGATCTATGGCAAGAGATCCCTTCTCTTGCAAATACCCTTTAAAGCTTTAACTGTTAAACATGTGTGAGTACATACCTTTGATAGCATTTGCAGGTAGTGGCTCCATCTGGCAGCAACGATAATCATTACCAACTCTTAAAAACTTCAAGGGTGATTGCAACTGGTACTACGGCTGCAACTGCAACTGGTTCTGAGACTGCAACTGCAATTGCAACTTTGGGTTTTATGAGGAAACCCTAATTTTTCAAACTTCAAAATTTGAAATTCTGATCCAGGGGATAGATGAGCTGAGCTGAGGTGAGTAAGCTGGTGGAGTCAGATTTTTGAAAATCCAACTTTTACCCCCTCAAACTTGATCTGCGGATTTTTGGACTGGTGCTTCTGGTTTTCTGGTACTTCTGGTACTTCTGGTTCTCTGGTTTTTTTGTATTTTGTGAAACTAGGGTTTCACTCTCCAGGAGATCTAGCCATTGAAAATGTGTGCTGAAGGTGCCAAAATGATCCTTGAGGGAGCGTGCACTTTTCTAGATGGTTTTAGGGCTGAAATACCTCACCAACAAAAAGCCCTAATTTGCATGTATGACAACAGTGACGTTTTTCACTTTTCTCTTGTGAAAGATGCTCTCTTCAGCTTGGTTCTGATACCATGTTAATGATTAAGCCATTATTATAGTTCTTTGCATTTCAATAGATAACAACAACATAAGACAAGATCACTGAGAAATACACAATCACAAGAGACACATCATTTATCCTGGGAAACCCTCTAAGGGAAGAAAACCCAACAAAACTTTCTTATTATAGATAGCCAATACAATGCCAAGAGATAACTCAAGCTAATACAAAAGATCCTCTCCCAAAGATGCACCTCTCTCTTTCTCTCTCTCTTCTCCAATAACAACTCTGAAACTTGTCTCTCAAAATGAGCAAGTGAGATGTCTGTCTACGTGAGGCACTAACCTCGTTATTTATACAAATCTGGCACGTGTGAAGTGTCTCTTCACTAGCAAGGCCGACTTGTCATACTGGATGGTTATAACCACCTTTATTATATTCTGGGGCCTCTTAAATATATTCTGGGGCCGACTTCTTCTTTTGCCTATTACAATTACATTATGACCAATCTGCAAAAGGGGATTTGGTCCTTTTACAATAGCTGACATGATCAATCCACAATGGGGATTGATCCAATGAATAATATATCAAATAATAATAAGAATACACTTTGCAGTTACATTATTTCAACACAAAGCAAGGTTGACTATGTTTGGTTTTTGTTTTATGTTGTCTCTCAATGATTATCCTTATATCATTTCACCTACCGGAACATCTCCAATGGTGTTGTTCCACCACGTTGGCCTCCTTTTGGTATCCTCATCCAAATCAGTGTAGTCACAGTGACTTGGGATTATTGTACATGTGTCATATGAATGCTAATTCGAGTTGTTTGCATTAGATTCTGGAAACATTATCAGTCTGGGGACTCATGCTCAAAATCTTCCCCCCTTTCAAGTGGAGTTGCCTGAAAATTGACTGTTAAATCCTTATTCATATTGGGTCTCGTAATTTTGATCTTTGAAGAAGTCTTGAAGGGACTTGCATTTTCATTAACTATTACATCTCTATTGAAGTTCAATTGATTGGTATCAACAACAACCAACCTATAAGCTTTATTACTATCACTTTACCCCATGATCATCAATTTCTTTCTCTTTGGGTATAACTTGCTTCTTTTCTCTTCCGGACTACAAGTATAGGCAATAAAACCAAAGACCTTAAGGTGATTGACTTTGGGTTTCATCTCAGACCATGCTTTCTCTAGGGTCTTTTGCTTCACCGCCATCGTTGGAGATCTATTTAGTAGATATGTTATCGTAAACATTACCTCAGCCCAAAACCTATTTGGAACACGTGTTCTCCATCATACACTTGGCCATCTCTATGATAGTGTGATTCCACCTCTCAACCACTCCATTCTACTATGGAGTGTAGGGTGTAGCAAATTGTCCTTTTATCCCATGTTTAGCACAAATGTTATTGAATTATTTCGAATAAATTTCTCTGCCATTATCAAACCTAAGAGTGGTAACGCGCCAACATGACTCGTTTTCTACTTATGAAATCCATTTAACACTCCATATTTCAATTTCAGAAAATATATCCACATTTTCCTACTACATTTATCAACAAAATGAAGGAAATACTTAGCACTAGTGATGGATGTCATGTTCATTAGTCCGCAAACATTTCTACATGAATCAATAGCACTCTATTCACACTCCAAGTGTACCCTTCATTAAGAGGAGTTTTGTGTTGCTTCCCTTCTTGGAAAGCTCCACAAACACCCTGCATCTATTGATGGATGTCAATAAGTCCATTTACTAGATTCACTTAAGCTATTTGAGAGAAGTAGGTCAAGCTTAGGTGCCCATACCACTAATGTTAAAGTGTATCGATGTTTGATGCACTCTTGGCTACCAATGCATGCTCCCTAACCTATCCATTGTCAACAAGTGTGAACAAGACATGATCCTCCACACCGAGAGTGATAGTCTTCTTGGTCTCTATGTCAACTATCATTTGTGATTGCTAAAGTTGACATCTAAATGGGGGCAATGCCTCGTAATTTGACTTATTGAGTGTAGAGTAAGCTCCATCCTTCGTACATAGTATATAATGAGGAAAATCAACATGTTCACTTGGAATGAAATATGCACATTCCCTTTTCCTAGTACTATGAAATCTTCCCCACCTCAAAAATCTTTGAATCCTTAAGGGAACAAACAATGTACTTTGTGAACCGGTGCTTCTTGTTGGCGAAGTGTTGTCATGCAACTAAATCTATGTACCAAGCAAATGGCTTGGGTTGATTTACTTGTCTCATGGCCATGAATGCATAGAAACTTGACTCCTCGTTTGTGTGCTTTGCAACATGTGCCTTTGTTGAGGCCCTCCTTAATTGGTTTTCTGATAATACAAACTCTTTCTATAATGCTTCTTCATACGACCCACTTTGCCACAATCATGGCATGTGATGTTCTTCAAACTCTTGATTTCATTTTCATCGCTACCTTGTTCTTCTTATTTTCCCACTTGCCTTTTCCCTTGGCATTGAAAGCAAAGCACTGTTTTGTGCCCTTTACCTAACAATTGTTATCAAACAGTTTCTTCCATCTATCTTGTTGTAAGAGCTTATTGCACAACTTTTCAAACTTCAAGTCAACATTCATAGTGGTGATGTTTAGGGTCTCAATAAAATCCTTAGAAGCACATGGTAAGCTTGTTAGCATGATTACTGCCATGCCCTCCTCTAACATTATCTGAGCAATCAATGATATCTATTCTCTGATATCCTTGATTTTGAATAAATATTTTTGCAATGATGCACTCTCGTCCATCCTAATTGAAAACATGTTCTTCAAGTAGAAGGCTTTGCCCTTATTTATAGTTTAGTGCAACTTTTTCAATTGCATCTAAATTATTGTTGAAGTTTTCCTCTTATAGACTTTAGTAAACATTTCATTTGTTATGTACAATTTGATCAACATTACGACTTCTTTGTCTTTCTCATCAAACTTGTCTTAGTCTCTACCCATAGCTATTGGTTTTATATCTTTACTTTGAACGATAGAAGCCAAGCGCCTATACTCAAATATCCCCATCATACGATGCTTCTATGTATTGTAGTTCTGACGAGATAATATTTGGCTTCCTTCCAACATGATGTTGGGTAAATAAACTATTGGTAGAAGTCAAAAATGAAAAAATATATATTGAAACAAAGTAAAGTGTTGAAAATACACATTCTTATGTCCCTCAATCTACAATCCTAGAGTAGGAACACTTAAATACAAGCTCTAAATCCTTGTAGTAGCCTCCTATTGCTGAAAAATATATATTTCTAATAAATCTACTAAATAAAAACACCAAAACATGTAAATTTCAAAATATTTGTTTAAAAACTGCACCAACACAAATTTTGATAAATCTTCTTTGGATTCATTAAAAATTAACAAAACAAAAATTAAATCTTTTAGATCTACAAATTTGGGAAACAATTTAGGCAAGAACAACTCCAACCTGCCCCTAAATCGTCCATACCGTGTAACAAATTGAGAAATTTCCCTAATTTACTATACAATCATGTTGTACAGATCGATTTCAGGCTTGATAATTCCATAATCGTCCATATCGTCTAACAAATTGAGAATTTTCCCTGATTTACTATCCAATCAAGTGCTACAAATCGATTCTAGGCTGGATAATTCCCTAGCAGCATCCATGCTATCTTGATTTTGCTTGGTGGATGATCTGTAAGGTGAATCTGTACATGTATGGTCAAAATTCTATTTGGTGGCTCATTCATACGGTTGGCGACTCAAATTCTATAGCTGGTGGCACCATACAACACAGACAAAACATATGCGTGGCTAGATTTCACTTGGTGGTCGTATAGTGGTATGAATTGGTCTGTACAACTTTCCCTTAATTTTTTTTTTGAACCACAATATGCATGGTTGCTATAAAAAATTGCTTCAATTGAAAATCAAATTAATACCTAGTTTCAATGAACCTTTTTTATTTTCAATGTGCTATGCTAGCGATCCTTCAATCTGCTTCTATTGACTGCAATACCAAGTTCTAATAGCAAGCCACAGTAATCAAAGCCACAAAGAAAATCAAGATAACTTGAAATAGTTCTTCATATTGCATTGCATAAATGAGAAGTGAAATCCTTCTTATAAGGGTTTACATACCAATCGAGTCAATGAAATTTACAAATCTTGGATAGACAAAGAAACACACTAAACTGAAGTAAAACATAAAGGCGTAATCAAACAATTTTTTAAGAACCTTGCAAATCATGGTTCCAAAACAAAAACAATAAAAAAATTGAAGGAAAAATTGTTTGGACCAATCCACGTGATTGGCATAACAACAACTAAAGAGAATTTTTATGGATTAGTTATATGACATTAGAATTTTAGCTGCCTAACACAAATGGGCCTATGATGCAGGAGCATTTTGCCTCCAAAATCAACCTTGTTGATTAGACCTAAGGGATCTTAGAATTTACTAAAGGGAGTTGGTTTCTTTAATCGATTTGATTATATTTTCCTAAGTTGTAATCATATTCTAGAAGGATAGGGTTTGTTTTCCTTAATTATTATGCAAAAGGCTTATTTAAGCAATTAGTTAGATTAGGTGGATTTTCCCAAGTATAGAGGATTCGATCAAATTGATCCTCATCAATCTTAGAAAGATGAAGTGTTATTGTTGTAATTAGTTACAAGATTTGAGGAAATTGTTTTACTAAGATGAAAGTTTGGCTTCCATGCATAAATTGTAAGCCTTCGAGCATGTAGGAGGGTGGCCAATTAGTGAAGAATCGGGCCAAAGGAGCGGGCCAAATGAATGAAGAATCAATCCAAGGAGTGAGAGAAGGTTGAAGTAGATACTGACTGTAGAATCAAGCAGAGATATTTTTGTAAACTGAGGTACATAGATTCATTAATAGAAATCTTTGTGTTTGTGGGCACCATGTGTCAGTGTGGAGTTTGGATGTCTTTCCAATGTATTAATGTCCCTGTGTTGAATGATTGAAGTCCAGAACAAGCTCTTAGAATATTTGTTGCAAGTTTTGGGGTTTTGGAATCGAGATTGAACCTGAGATTAAACTTCTACTCTATGGGCAAGTGAATCGAGGGTCAAATACCTTCAATGGATGGAGTTAAATCCCTTGCAAGCGTCGAGGAACAATGATCGTCCAATCAAGATGAAGAGTTAACCATGACTGTTGATTATAGCGCACATGTTTCATTTGTGCATTTTAAGTATGGACGATTGAGATTAGATCGGGAAAACCCTTTTCGAAATCGATGACCGAGATCATTAGGGTTATATTGTCGGGAGTTTGTACGATCATGACCTCGCTAGATTGGGACTACACAGTCTTTTAGTTCTAACGACGACGAAGCTAAGACATGTTCAAAAGATCGACGGTGGAGATCTACTTGAATTGAGTTAGATCTACGGTTCTAACTCAAGAGTTCGTCGAGTACAAGAGTGCAGTGGGAAAAGGTGAATGGATCGTGATCGTTTATCACAAGAGATTGACGGTTGAGATAATTCGTGGATTTTGTTATATCGTCGGAGAATTGTATCGGTGGGGCTTTGCCACACCAGGACTCAAGCTTCGCAAGATCGTCAATGATGATATCCACTTTTGATCGTCGACGATGATAAAGGTAAGGTGGTTGACGTCATATGCAGTGATCATATCAACAAGGAGGATCTATTTAAAGAAAACAAGACCAACCGATCAAGAAGAGGGCATGTGTCAATCTTTCGTGGGAACGAAATTTCAGAGTGGGGTCCATTTTCGTTGGTACTCAACATATCGTTGGTACTCAACGTATCGTTGGGATGGTTTGAACTCGAGAATACATCGATACTCCAAAGGGGCGACGACGACATTTTAGCACTTGGTCATAGCTTGTGGTCCTATGGAAAGCTAAGCGTCGAGACCCTAGTGTTTAGCTCGTCATTGGAGCAGGGCAACTTATGTGTGTTTTGACTCTCCGATAAAATAAAGGAACAATGACGAGGATAAGTGCTTGGTCATGGCTCAAGGTCATGTGGAAGGTTAAGCTCTCGAATTTTAGCACTTGCTTGTAAGCATTTGGTCGAGGAGTTGACCATATGTGGTCAAACAAACGAGTGCCAAAGGATGAAGGAACTGACGGTGCAGAGTTTGGCGTAAGGCTATAGCATCTGGTTGAGTGGAGGATAGGGGTCCAACTAAAGAGATTCTGAGCAACTTGAGTGTTGAATATGCCAACAAAGAAATTTGAAACTATGTTATTGTGATTTTTTTACTAGGAGGTTGTCCATCAAGTGGTATCAGAGTC
>ML855184.1:8507-20752 GCA_009831015.1 Picea engelmannii | reverse complement strand
AGAGGAAGAGGGTATATATATATATATATATATATATATATATATATATATGAAGGTAGCAAGCATTATAGCCAAAGTTGTAACAGAGGAAGAGGGAGCAACCGAAGATCTCAAGTGAAGAAGTTTATGGTAGAAATAACCTTGCAGCAAGGGATGCTTCCAACTGAGGATTGGATGCAAGGAGAATAATAGAAGTTCTCAGAAGAGTGTGGGCAGATGCATAATCTAGAGAAGAGTGAAGGATGCTTAGAAGGTTCTAGAGGAGAGAACTTGCGATACTAAAAGGTCAAGCTCACGAGGAAAACTTGATGAGGTATTAAGTGTCGAGGGGTAGAGATTGCTACAGAGAGGAAAGGCTTGATGCAACTCACAAAGGAAAGAGATGGAAATGAATATTAATAGTCACGCCATAGGTTCAGAAGAAAGCCACAACCAGAGGAAAGAGAATTCCATAGCAATTGGCAGAAAAAAGATGAGTCAAGAGGAAATTGATAGAGAGTTTGTTGAGCTAAAGGAAAGACTCAATATAATTAGGGAGTGGGGAAAACTAGAGACAGGGTTGGAATGTGAAGAAGAAGGTCAAATGGTTTATTGTACAGATATATGTAAGGAAGCTGAGACAGAGCTTGAAGCACAGATTGGATGCTTGGATTAGAGAGGAAGAACTCAGAGAAGCTAAGTACAAAAATTCCTTGGAAGGACGACCAACAATTCACTATTGTGCACCAGAACAGGGATAAATCCTTTGAGAAGATGATGATGAAAATGTTGAATGGAGACCTGTTGAGAGTCTCGTGGACTATATAGAATGTTCAGATCAACATGAAGAATTGATGCTAGAAACATCTGAAGAGGCTCAAGAGTCTCATGTTTTTAAAACTAATGAATTGTGTGACTGCAGGTTATGAAGATAGGCATCCACTAGAATATGTCATAGAAGATGAGGAAGATAAATAATTTCCTCGTGAAGGCATAGTGGAGATAGAGGTCCATAAATTTGTTGCATTAGAAGGAGAGAAATCATTGTCTAAAAGTTGTGAAAGGGGAGACCATGCATGTTGAAAGGATGCAGGTGTTGAAGAGGACAATAAGTTGTCTTGGAGATACTTCAAGTGATGAAGCACATGAAATATTGGAATGGGTTATGCAAGACTATAATGATGCAAGATTGGAACTTGCTAAAAAAGAAATGACAGTGAAGGATGATGATGGTGTTGAAAATAATTGGTGCATAATCATGGAGGAATCCTTACAAAAAGGAATACAATGTTTACTGCAAATCTATCATTTTAATAAGATCCAATAATAGAGTTTGTTTGAGCAATCACGTAGATTGAGCATGCAACATAGAGATATGAAATGTTGGTTGCATAACTTTTTATTTAGTGAGCAATGTTTTAAATAAGTTGAGGACAGACAGAGGTGTGAAGACAAGTAGATGGCAGTAGCCATAAAAGTTTTTTGTGAAAATTTGCAACAAAAAATTTTCAGTAAGGATGTGTACCAACAAAGGACAAGACTGGACATCAAATTGGATGAGTACTGGGAGCATTTGAAGAATATTTCCAAGTGGAAATACCAGAGATAGAAGAAGAAGAACAACAACATGCAAATACATCTTACTAAAGAAAGAAATGATTTTGGACAACAACAAAGTAAAGTATGGGATTCTAGAAGGTTGCAGACAACAACAATGCAGTAACATGACAACAAGGCAAGTGAGAAACATCATAAGGCTTGGGATCCAGGAGCACTTCAACAAATGAAGACTCATGATAAGGAGATCATGAAAATTTTAACCCTGAGAGTTTGATGCAGGAGCATTTTGCCTCTAAAATCAACCTTGTTGATTAGACCTAAGGGGTATTAGAATTTACTAAAGGGAGTGGGTTCCCTTAATGGATTTGATTATATTTTCCTAAGTTGTAATCATTTTTTAAAAGGATACGATTTGTTTTCCCTAATTATGATGTAAAAGACTTATTTAAGCAATTAGTTGGATTAGGCAGTTTTTGCTAAGTATGGAGGATTCAATCAAATTGATCCTCATCAATCTTAGAAAGTTGAAGTGCTATTGTTGT
Source organism: Picea engelmannii (assembly GCA_009831015.1). Classification (NCBI taxonomy): domain Eukaryota; kingdom Viridiplantae; phylum Streptophyta; class Pinopsida; order Pinales; family Pinaceae; genus Picea; species Picea engelmannii. The sequence goes on along the minus strand of ML855184.1, from coordinate 18,671 downwards.
TAATTAGTTACAGGATTTTAGGAAATTGTTTTCATGAGTTGGAAGTTTGCCTTCCATGCATAAATTGTAAGCCTCCGGGCATGTAGGAGGGTGGGCAATTAGTGAAGAATCGGGCCAAAGGAGCGGGCCAAATGAATGAAGAATTGGGCTAAGGAGTGAGAAGGTAGAAGTAAGAGATTGACTGTAGAATCAAGCATATATATTTTTGTAAACTGATGTACAAAGATTCATTAATAGAAATATTTGTGTTTGTGGGCACCCGGTGTCAATGTGGAGTTTGGATATCTTTCTAATGTATTAATGTCCCTGTGTTGAATGATTGAAGTCTAGACCGAACTCTTATAATATTTGTTGTAGGTTTTGGGGCTTTAACTGTGTTAAATCCCTCAGTCGAAGAAGGAAGGATTGATCGGGTCTAGTTGACAACAAATTGGTTTGGAATCAGGATTGAGCCAAAGATTAAAATTCTACTCTATGCGCAGGTGAATCGAGGGTCAAATACCTTCAATGGATGGAGTTAAATCCCTTGCAAGCATTGAGGACAAGTGATCGTTCGATCGGGATGAAGAGTTAACTGTGACTGTTGATTATAGCACCCATGTTTCATTTGTATGTTTTAAGTATGAACGACTAAGATTGAATAGGGAAAACCCTTTTCCAAATTGACGACCGAGATCATTGGGGCTATCTCGTCGGGAGTTTGTATCGTCATGACCTCGCTAAATCGAGACTACATAGTCTTTTAGTTCTGGCAATGACGAAGCTAAGACAAGCTTCAAAAGATCAACGGTGGAGATCTACTTGAACTGAGTTAGATCTACGACTCTGAAGGGACACACAACAACTAGTTCATCGAGTACAAGAGTGTAGTGGGAGAAGGTGAATGGATCGTGATCGTTGATCACAAGAGATTGACGACTGGGATCAATTGTGAATCCTATTATATCGTCAGGGAATTGTATCGTCGAGGCTTTGCCATGCCGAGACTCAAGCATCGCAGGATCACCGATGACAATATTCACTTTTGATCGTCAACGATGATAAAGGTAAGGTGATCAACGACGTATGTAGTGATCAAATAAACGACGAGGATCTGTTTGAAGCGAACCATACCAATGGATCACGAAGAGGGAACTTGGCAATCTTCTATTGGATCGAAAGTTTAGAGTGGGGTCTAGGTTCGTCGATACTCAACGTATGATCAAGATGGTTTGAACCTGGGAATACATCGATACTCCAGAGGGCTGACAACGACATTTTAACACTTGGTCACAGCTTGTGGTCCTATGGAAAGCTAAGCATCGAGAACCTAGTGTTTAGCTCATTGTTCGAGTAGGGTAACTTGTGTGTGTGTTGACGCTCCGATAAAAGAATGGAACATTGATGACGATAAGTGCTTGGTCATGGCTCAAGGTCGTGTGGAAGGTTAAGCACTCATATTTTAGCACTTGGTTGTAAGCATTTGGTTGAGGAGCCAGTGATATGTGGTCAAACAAACGAGTTCCAAAGGATGAAGGAATTGACGGTGTAGAGTTTGGCATAAGGCTATAATATCTGGTCGAGTGGAGGACGAGGACTTAGCGCTTGAGTGAAACAAGTGATTACGAATTCTGCTAAAGGAGGATTTAGGGTCCAAGTGAAGAGTCCAATCAGATTGAGGGTTTTTGATCGGGAGGTCATCCATCAGCCTACGTGTGTGGATTTTTTCATTATACAACTCCAACTAGTGTCACCGAGGACCATGTGGCATTCTTAAGGAGAAATTCAAAGTTGCCAAGCAGAAAGTGAACCTATACAAAAATTGCTAAGGAGTTCTTCAGTGGAAATTTTATCTGTATAGTCTAATTGGACAATCAATCAGTTTGCTTGACAATATGGATGATTTCAGAGTAGATTGAAGTTGTTCCTCATATTGTTTCCCAAATTTGCATATCTAGAAGATTCACCTATTGATTTATTAATTTTCAGTAGATCCAAAGCAAATTTCTCAAAATTTGTGTGATTTGGTGTTGTTTTTAAGTATATTTCTCAAAATCTATGTGGTTTAACGATGTTTTTTTAGCAAATTTCTCAAAATATATGTGATTTGGTGTTGTTTTGGGGCATATTTACCAAACATCCATGTTTTTTAGCGATACATGGCTACTACAAGTGTTAAGATCTTGTGTGCAGGTGTTCTTACTCCAGGTTTGCAGATTGAGGGAGGGGAGAACAAATATTTTTAACATTTTACTCTGTTTTAGTATGTATTTTTGCATTTTTTAACTTGTACAAATTGTTTCTTTACCAAGAAACCAAAGTACATAGAAGCAATGATGTTGACCATATTTAAATACATGGGATTGGTTGATATCTTCGTAGGTAAAAATACATGTCCAACAACTATGGGTAGAGACCAAGACAAGTATGATGAGTGAGAAAATGAAGCTTTTTTCCTAATCAAGTTGTCCTTAATAGAGGAAATACTTCTTGAAGTCCATACACGATAGAATTCAATGGTGATTCGAAAGAATATGTGAGAATTTCATGAGGCTTTGGGAAAGGGCATAGCCTTCTTCGTGAAGAATATGATGTTTTCAATTAGGATGGATGAGAATGCATCATTGCAGGAGCATTTACTCAATATATAGGATATTAGAGAACAATTGTTGGGAATTGGTGGAAATATGGAAGAGAATGGCATGGTAGTATGTTTGTTGAAAAGTTTACCATTGAGTTATGAGCATTTTATTGGGACCCTAAACATCACCACTACAAATGTTGACATGTAGTTTGTAGCGATGTGCAATAAGCTCTTACAACAAGATACATGGAAGATACAATTTGGTAGCCATTAGGGAAATTTTGAGGTGAAAAATGGGCCTCAAGAAAAATGTGCTATCAACATCAACTTTAAAAGAACCAATAGGATTCTAATGATGATGTCAAGCATAAGGGTAAATAGTTTTGAATGGAAAGAAAAAAAACTATTTTTTAATTGAATTTTACACTTATCACTTTATAGGTTTACTCAAGTTTCAAGTGTAGGCACTCATTGGATGCAAAATTAAAATCTTCATCGAACAAGTACCTACTCTTGATACTTTTGGTAGACCTTAGGAGGCCCAGTTTAGATCTCCAAATTTACTAAGTAGTGATGTAGAGGGTACATAATAGGGCTCTACAATTAATGTTAAGGGAAAAGGCACGTGGGAAAAAAGTAAAGGCCAAGGTAGTGGTGAAGATGGAACAAAGAGTCTGAAGAACATCACATCTCACCACTATGGCAAGATTGAAGTTTTCGGCCAAGATCGATTCTAAGGAAATTATTGAGTTAGTCTATAGGGAACTAGTGGGCAACTTAATGTACCTTACAACTAGTAGGCCTAATATGAGCTATGTTATGGGCTTCATCTGTAGATTCACGACAATGCTCAAAAGTAAAACATTGGACTTCAACAAAGAGAGTATTGAGATATGTGAAAGGGACAATTGACTTCAGGATTTTGTATAGTAGAAGCAAAGACCTTAAGTTGTGTGGGTATACAGATTCAAATTGGGCAAATTTTGTGGATGATAGAAAATAAACTTTTGGAATGTTTTCAATCTTGGCACACTTATAATCACATGGACTAGCAAGAAGCAATAGGCAATAGCCCTTTACTCATCGAATCAAAATATCCAGAAGCAATGAAAGGAGCATTTGAGGCAGTTTGGCTTAGGATGATGTTTTTAGACATGAAGATGCAACAAATAAAGTGAACACTCTTGTTCTGTGACAATGAAATGGTTCTCAAACTATCCAAGAATCAAGTCTTCCGTGAGCGTACCAAACATTTTGCAATACATTTTCACTACACCAAACAATTTGTAGAGGATGGATCTATTGTGTTGCAATGTTGTTCCATAGAGGACTAAATTGCAGACATTTTTACTACGTCTTTGGGTCCTAACAAATATGTAAAATTTTGGGATAAGCTTGGTGTAGTTAATAGATTGACCATTAAGGGAGGGTGTTAAAGTAAATGTCAAATTATAATAATGGTCAATTAGACATTAGACATAGGGATCAATAAACTCATGTTGACTTTAGGTTATATCACATTTTTACATTTTAGTGTCCAAAATCATGTTGACTTTAGTTTATATTTTTCATTTCACTTTAGTGTGTCTCTCCATCTATCTCACATTCATAAAGTGGATTGAATTGACTAGCATGTAATCCTTTACAAGAAGGCTTTCATTTCTCATTTATGAAAAGTAATGTGTGTAAATGTCTTGAACCTGCACAGAATAGATATAGCTAGAAAATAATACACACATTTGCAGAGAGAAATTGAGAAAGAAGAAGAATGAGAGAAAGAATAGAAGAATTCTCATTAATCGTTATGAATAATGAATAATTTACACATGATATACTTTGTATAACTCAATGAATACGCATTGGATGAGAACCACTGTGCCACAATGGTGGTCTGATCTGGACACACACCAACAATTACAAGAGTGAACTACCACCTAGTCTAGATTCCCAGGCAGTTACAGGAGTGAACTACCACCTAGTCTAGTTTCCCAGGCAGTTACAGGAGTGAACTGCCACCTAGATGAGTTAACTAGTCAACTAGTCTTCAGTTAACTAAATGAACATAGTGTAGTGAGGAGTAGATCAAGAAATCAAGGGTAATGCGCCAGTCTGGTGATGATCCCAAGACAAGTGCGCATTAGCATGGTGATGATCCCAATGTTGCATTGTGACAAAACCAATGCAACATCTAGATTCAACTCAACTAATCAAACTGAAGTGTCAATCGAAAGAGAATATTCTCCAGGTGGAATATTCTCCCCTAAAATATAGGAGACTGGATAATGACTAATTATGACTAATAAATAAGGAAAAACCTTAGGAAAAAAAAATCCTAGGTGTGTGTGAAATAACTCCAACACCCCCCCTGAACATCACTATGGTGAAAATAAAGAATGGGTCCCGGCAACAAGGCCATGTTAGGTACCCAAATACAAAAGATACAATGAAATAAAGTGAGGAAAGAGGGAAAACCTCATGGGAAAAACCACCCCTCAAGTTACAATGTATGTAAAAACAAGAACTACAGTTGCTAGGAAACTGTGTCCTTCACTCCAAGACGACTTGACAGAGAATAAAACTTCTGCTTAGTGAAGGTCTTGGTGAAGATGTTTGTCGTCTGTTCTACTGAATGACATAATTGTAAGTCAATGATCCCCTCGTGTACTAAATCTCAGATGTAGTGCATGTGGATCTCGATGTGCTTCATCCGCTGCCTCTGAACTGGATCTTTGCAGAACTTCAGAGTGCTCTGGTTGTCACACCAGATGACGATCGACCGATGAAACTAAATGCCCAACTTAGTGAGAAAATGTTGTAGCCACATAGCCTGAATGGTTATGTTAACTACTCCTCTGTACTTTTCCTCGACTGAAGATAGAGGAATGACAACTTGCTTCTTGGTCGACCAACAGATAGGCCCGGAACCAAGACTGGGTGAGTAACCAGATGTGGACTTATGATCAATGCTATCACCAGCCCAGTCATAATCAATAAACCCGATGAGATCTAATGTAGAGTCTGATGCATAATGAATCCCAAAGGTGATGGTTCCATGTACGTATCGAAGGATATGCTTTGCAGCCTTCCAATGTAGCTCATGCGGTTCTTGCATGAACTTGGAAACTGTGCCAAATTCATATGAGAGGTCTGGTCTGGAGTGTGTGAGATACAACAGGCTCCTCACTAGCTTTCTGCACAGTGTGTTGTCAACCAGTGGAGTCTCCCTGTCATCCTCAAGTTTGAGTCCTGATAGGAAGGGAGTCGAAGCAGACTTGCAATCTGTCATGTGAAATCTATCAAGGAGATCTCGTGCATACTTGGCCTGAGACAGTTTGATGTGTGATACATCCTGACTAATCTTGAGTCCAAGGAAGAAGTGTAGTGGACCCATGTCCGTCATCAAAAACCTGTCATGTAGAATCCTCTTGACTGCAACAATCGCCGAAGTCGAGCAACCGATGATCAACAAATCATCAACATACAAAACTAAGAGTAGAAGTGAATCAATCATCGTGATCATGTTGACATTCGGCTCTGATTTACAACGTACAAAGTTCTGTGACAACAGGTACGAGTCCATATTGGGATACCATCCCCTCGGAGCCTACTTCAGGCCATAAAGGGACTTCTTCAGTCGACAGATTAAAGATGAATCCTGCATAAATCCTTGAGGCTGCTTCATGTAGATATCCTGAGAAAGATCATTGTGAAGAAATGCATTCTTCACGTCCATATGATAAACTTCCCATCCCTTGGCTGTCGAAATGGCAAGTGCCAATCGTATGGAATCCATCTTCGCTACTGGAGCGAAGGTCTCATCATAGTCAATACCGTGAACCTGTTGAAAGCCTTTGGAAACAAGCGAGGATTTGTATATGATAATCTGTTCATCCACTGTGCTCTTGGTCCTGTAGACCCAACTGCATATGACAAGTTTCCTCCCATAAGGAAGGGGATCCAGATCCCAAGTCTGGTTCTCAAGGAGGGAGTTGTACTCCTCCTGCATGGCGGATTCCCAAAAGGGATTTCCAGCAGCCTTTCCATAAGACCGTGGATCTGAAGATTGAACCAAGAAAAGATGCCTGGAGGGAAATGGTTCAATGGGAGCGAGTGCAACAAGAGTCTCCTCGAAATTAGATCGAGTCCTCCTAGTATCAGCTAGATCACCAACGAGATCCCCTGAATCCTGAAGAGTAGTATGTGCCCACTTGGGCCTCTGCTCTGGCTCTGCAACTGCATCTGGATGCTCTGACTCTACATCTGATTGTATTGAATCTGAATCTGAATCTGAATCATCTGAGTCCTCTGAATCAAAACTCTCATATGAAGAAGAGTTGGCATGTGCATGCTCATCATGCAACTGTTGAGGTACATGCAAGACACTTTCCTCGAATTGGACACTACGCTCAATGATGAGTTAGTTCGAGGAAAGATCAATACGTTTATATCCCTTCACACCGTCAGGGTATCCAACAAAAATACACTCAGTGCTATGTGGATCAAGTGCCTTCCTCTTTTCAGAGGGAATACAAGCCCATGCACGTGAACCGAAAATGCGAAAGTGGGTCACTTTCGGTTTGAGGGTCTTATCCTTAACAGATCTATGGAGAGATCTGTTTGGGTGTGTGTTGCATAATTAAGTGCTTCGACCCATAGTCTTTGTGGTAGTGACTTTCCATGCAGCATGCAAGATGCCATCTCCTTTAGAGATCTGTTTTTCCGCTCAACAAATCCGTTTTGTTGCAGAGTATAGGGAACTGTATGCTGCAACTGAATCCCTATCTCATGGAAAATATTATGGATCTCATGATTTACATACTCTCCCCCGTTATCAGTTCAGATGACTTTGATCTTCTTTCCGGACTGTGTCTCAACCAGGGCTTTGAAATCTTTGAGGTGTTGAAATACCTTGGATTTTTGTTCGAGAAAGTAGATCCATGTAAAACGTGAGAAATCGTCAACAAAAATGAGAACAAACCTCTCTTTGATGATCGATGGATGTGGAAAAGGACCCATAAGGTCACTGTGGATCAGAGCTAAAGGTGCAGAAGCTCTCTGAGACATTCCTTTGTCGAATTTCTCTTGAGGGTGTTTTCCGAGAACACATCCCTCACATACTCTCTTAAAGAAATGGATGTTTGGTAGACCATCAACTAATATTTTCTTGCTAAGTTGTTGCATGTATCTGAAATTCAAATGTGCAAACCTTTCGTGCCATACCCTACTACTTTCATCAGCATGAGTAAGCAGTAAAGCATAATCAGGTTCAATGAATTCAAAAAATGTATTTAATCTAGACTGATGATTTACCTCACCGGTAGCAACCCTGGAGTTGGTTTGCATGTCGTAGATGTCCACGGAATTTGGCGTAAATACGACTTTCTTTCCAGTGCCAGAATTTGTCATCTGATACACGAAGAGAAGGTTGATGGAAAGTTTGGGAATGTGCAACACATTCTCGAAGATTTCGTTGGTGAGTTCAATACTTCCTTTGCCAGTGACTTCGACAGAAGAGTTGTCCCCCATCAAAATAGGAGGACCTTTGCATGCATCCAATGAATAATATATTGCTTTTGATGATGTGATTCTCCTGAATCTATGATCCAACCATCGGGAGAGGAGTTGATGGCAATCAAGGTATGGCTAGAATTTCCTTTCTTGGGATTCAAATCTTCTGGCTTCTTCTTCTTGGCACCCTCGGGGATGTGATCTCCAAGGTTGTTTTGTTGAAGTATTTTAGACATTAGATATATTTGATTTTGCATGTATGCAGATTCCGAATAGAATCCTTTGTGATAGTACATGCATTTCTCCCATTTTCTTCCCTTTTCCCCTTTGGATCTGGAGGCATCGGTGAAGGGTTTTGTGTACCCTTCCTTCTTCGGATGTGCGTGAGCTTTCTGTTTATCTTTATCTTTAGATTTATGATATTTTTGGCTGCCATCTTGCACAGTGAGTGCATGCGCCCTTGGGCCTTTGATTGTGCCCATGTTGATGAGCTTGGTTTGCTCCTGTGTCAGGGATTCAATAAAGTGCTCAAGAGAAGGCATCTTCCAAGTGGCTCCAGAGGCAAATTTGACAGAATGGAATGTGGATACGAATACAAAGAATTCAGGACCAAGCTTGGAGAGAATGGTGAGAACCATTTGTTTCTCCTCCTTCGATTTATCAATCTCGCAAGCTTTGATTTGCGACAGCAAATCCTTGAATTTTGTAAAGAAATCTTGGATATTGTCGAAGCTTTTTGGATCCAATGTGAGAAGCTCCACCTATAGCATGTGTCCCCTCATCTCATCCTATTTTCCAAAGAGTCCTTCCAAGGTTGTTCGGGCTTCATTGGGAGTCTTACAGGAAGATATATGAAAAAGGGGATCGAGAGAAATTAGACTGCAAATTGTTTCGAGTGTCTCATCCATGCGATTTGAGTACTTGGATTTTTCTATGGCTGATGTCGGTTTTGTATTTGTATTCAAGGTTAACCTGTACAACCTTCCATGCAAAATAGTTGTAAGATGTAAGAATGAATTCTTTTTGGAAATCCATCTTTCCATTGTCTTCAATCTTTTGTACCTGCAAAAAATTTTGGTGTAAATTTTTCTTAGCAGTCCGTTGGCTCTTATACCATGTAAATGTGTTGAACCTGGACATAATAGATCTAGTTAGAAAATACTACACACATTTGCAAAGAGAAATTGAGAAAGAAGAAGAAGGAGAGAAAGAATAGAAGAATTCTCATTAACCGTTATGAACAATGAATAATTTACACACAATATACTCTGTATAACTCAATGAATGAACACTGGAGGAGAACCAATGTGCCATAGTGGTGGTCTAGAGTGATCTAGACACACACCAACAATTACGGGAGTGAACTGCCACCTAGTCTAGTCTCTCAGGCAATTACAGGAGTAAACTACCACCTAGATGAGTTAACTAATCAACTAGTCTTCACTTAACTGACTGAACAAAGTGTAGTGAGGAGTAGATCAATGAATCAAGGATAATGTGCCATTATGGTGATGATCCGAAGGCAAGTGCGCATTATCATGGTGATGACCCCAATGTTGCATGGTGACAAAACCAATGCAACATCTAGACTCAACTCAACTAGTCAAACTAAAGTGTCAACTGAAAGAAAATATTCTCTAGGTGGAATATTCTCCCCTAAAATATAGGAGACTGGATAATGACTAATTATGACTAATAAACAAGGAAAAACCTTAGGAAAAAGAAATCCTAGGTGTGTGTGAAGTAACTCCAACAATGTGAACTCTCTTGAGTTATGTTGGTCTTCTTTGTGTTCGAGTTGTATGCTATCCACAAGCTTTGAATAACTTATGATAAGTGTGCAAGTCACAAAGATGAATTTTTTTTCATAATTTATTTAAAAATTACATTTAATATATTAAAATCATGTTTTGATAACAAATGGTGACTTATGAAAAAACACCAAGAAAGCTTTCAATAACTTATAATAAGTCCAGAAGTCACAAAAGCATGGCCATGCCTTTCATTGCTAAGATTTGAGGTGAATGATTTAATTAAAATTGCATGAACATAATTGACATGTGTGTAGATATTGACATGTGTAGAGATTTATT
>ML855182.1:14556-26290 GCA_009831015.1 Picea engelmannii | reverse complement strand
TTTTTATATTTTTATCCTTTCTTTTTCTTTTCTTTTCTTTTTCATTCTTGTGAAACATAGTGCTTAAACATTCTTCCATTGATGGGTCCTCCTAGCAGATCTGCTCCATCCATATCCTTGATAAAAAATGCATTACTTCCTTTGTAGGCATGTATTATGAATGGGCCTTTCCATAAATTGTTAAATTTTCCATGTTTTCCCTTTTCTTCATTTCTTGAATCCCACTTCAGTACTTTATCTCCTAACTAGAAATCATCAGCCTTGGTCCTTTTGTCATAGATTTTCTTGATATTCTCTTGAATCACTTGAGTTTGGTTATAAACCTCTTCTCTAGATTGTTGTAGTTGTATCGTTTGATTGATTCTTCCTTGGATGCCATTTGGTTCTACCTGTACTTCCTACAATAAATTCATGGTAGGAACACTTAAAGAAGTAGGAAATACAACATCCATCCCATAGACCAACCGATATGGAGACATACCAATTGATCTCTTTGTAGCAAGTCTGTCTGCCCAAAGTGCATGTACCAACTTGTTGTGGCCTGATTTTTTATTGTCCTGCAACATCTTCTTGATAATGTTGACCAAAATCTTATTTAAAGACTCTTCTAATCCATTTCCCTGAGGTTAATAGGATGTAGAGTGTCCTAAGGTGATCTGATACTTGCTGCAAAACTCTATCATCTTTTTTTATTTGAATGTTGTGGCATTGTTAGTAATAATTTTCCTTGGGCATCCTGTTAGGTACCTAACCCCTCACATAGGTAGAATAATATATTCCGATGTAATAAAGTTCAATATTAATAAGGCCTAGCAATAAGGAAGAATAAATCGAATGTAAGAAGACCTAATAGAAGCTTTCGCTTCTAGAAGGATCTTCCTCTAGATGGTTCTTTTGATAGAAATATTTAGTATAAATAGGAGTCGAGGGTATGAGAACTTTTGTATTGGATATTATTGTAATAGAGCTCTACTCTTCTAGAGGTTTCCACCTCGAAGAGGCAAGTGAACATTGCTCTCAGTAATCAAAGTGTTCTTTCTGGTGTTATTCTAGTATCATTTTGGTATTATTGTGGTGTTGTTCTGGTTATATTGTTGTTCATCTGCCATTTCTATCATTTTATTTCTTTTCTGCATACTTTTTATATCTGGAATATTACAAGTGGTATTAGAGCACTTTCCTCGGTAGAAACTTGTGGGTTAATTTTTTTCAGGGTAGAGACATATTCCAACATCTATAAGCTATAGAGATTTATCATTACGCACATAAACCCGTGGTCGGGGATTCATACACGCAAGAAATACAAGTGGTACTTAAGTGCACATTTGTTGGCCACCCTTGTAACCCCTGTTGGTACCCCTTCGAGTGGTAGCGCATCAGACATCACTTGCATACGGATCATCTTAGATTTCCTGAATCCCTCTTTAGATAAACCAATCGGTCACCTGACTGCTATAGTGCCACCGAGAACATCACTCGGGAAGATAACCTCTAGTACCTGGATGGTCGGGTAGTACAGCTAAGGGCACGGTCTAGCCTCCTTAGTTGGTGCCCTGAGATATTGGGCCAAGTACTACTGCTGGACCCCGCATGTATATCAGAGAGCTATAGCACAGGGAAAACCCTTCTCTATAGAACCCTTGAATACCTAACCTTTGGGGATGGAAACAAAAAACAAAACAAACAAGATCTATTGTCGCGTAACTGTGTCTCCTTCATTCGAGTTGCTAAATCACTACACATTTCTTCCTAATTAAGCATTTGGGAATTTAATCACTGTAGTATTCTTCCGACCGGATTATAACTCTACAGGTGTAAAAAATAAAAACGATTATGGATCCTATTGCACCATTATTTGAGACCTATTCCATTGGATTTCTCTCTTCTCCCTTATCACAGTCATACCTATCATTTTGACCTCGCCCGCCCCTTTCAGTTCCCTCTTCATCATGGCCCATACCCGTATCCAAGACTTGGAAGTTCACTTCAATGCCTCGCAATCTAATTTCACAGAGACCCAACAAGAAGTGAGACAACTCAGTGCCAATATTTCCACAATCAATAAAAACATGCGTTCCTCCATTGCCACCTCAATAAAGGAACTCAAACAAGACCTCAAACAAGACATTACTACCCAGCTTGAATCGATCTCTACGATGATCTGCACCAATATAAATATCCCTACAGATCCCCCTTTATCTAACCCACCTTTTCATACCAAAGTTTAAACTTCCTCTCATTCCCATATTTTTCATTCCCATCACTTTCAGCATAACCTGCGCCTTCCGCGTGTGGATGTGACCAAATTTGATGGCTCGGATACCATTGGTTGGGTAGCTCAAATGGAACATTAGTTCTCTTTGTACGACATTACATATGAGTTGGCCAAACTCTGGTATGGTGTTCTACATCTAGATCAAGAACATTGGCAATGGTGGCAATGGAGAAAATTTTCCCGTCAAGGGTATGTTTCTTGGACACACTTTGTGGCATATATTTATGATTTCTTTGACACTGACACCAACCATTTAGGCCATTTGAAAAAGTTGAAACAATCTGGCATAGTGGAAGACTTTATAGCTTCTTTTGAGTGACTGGATTTTCGTACAGAGGGAATATCTGATGCTTTTTTCCAAGAATATTTTATCAGTGGCCTCAAGGATGAGATTTGTGCCCATGTCCTCATGGCTTAGCCTCAAAGTTGGGTGAAGGATACTAAAAGAGATAAGGAATCACAACAGTTTGTCTCTTCTCAAAACTAGAAAACCCCATTTATTCCTCGCACTAAACCAGTAAATCCCACTCCTCGTTCTACTCCATTAAAGATTCAAAAATTGACCAGGGCTGAAATGGTTGAACGCCAACTCAAAGGCCTTTGTTATAATTGTGATGACAAATATTTTCCGGGACACAAGTGTAAGGAACAAAACCTTTTTATGGCCATCTCAGAGGATGTTTCGGAAGAGGATGTTGAAGCTCCCCTTGTGTCTGTGTCACCTGAACCCACTGACATAACCCCTCCCTCAGACCCTCATGATGCAGGAGCATCATGCAAATCCCAAAGCGCGTGACTAAACCAAATAAATAGTTGGACATGCGAAGGAAGAAAAGAGAACGTTTTCATAAAGACCCGTTTTGAATTTTGAAACAAAGTCATTAATGTGATAGTTAAGAGGAACATACTCGCATTTATACTTTGGAGATTGTAAATGGACTTGGGAAAATTCTTCCATTCATATTTTGTATTAAGGAATTTAATCCATTTAATGAAAGTAGGTAGGTATGAATGATAGATTAGACAGTTTTAGAGCATAGGAGGGAAAACAGATATAGACACTCGCATTCTTGTATCATTAGAACATTAACACATTAGCATAGAGGAGAAGAAGAAGAGAGCTGTAGAGAGAGAGCTATAGAAAAGTCCATGTATAGGAGCTTTGAATTAATATATGAAGCTTTGAATCAGATTTCATGGTGTGATGATGTTTTCTGTCTTTACATGGTGAATGGTATCCTTACAGTTGTTTTATTCCCTCTGTTATTCTTTTGTTGTTATTTTGTGTTAAATGTATGATTTCATGCTAAGTATATGAAGTCTGAGAGAGGAAGTGAATGAGTTTCAATTGTTTCTCATCCTAAGTGAGAAATTCATGTAAGGAGTGCAGTGAAATGTCTACAAGGAGTGCGTTGATGAAGGTTCAAAGTTTATCTCTGAGAGCTCAGGAGGGATACCATTGTTCTCATTTCAATAGAAGTGCAAGTGAGGCACATAAGTCGTGCAAGGTGTGCAAAAGCTGGTTGAAAGCTTAGGACTTATCAACTAATGGAAGGATTGAAGGATTGTTGATGCAGAGAGTGCACATAGTCGAGAGGTCGAATACCCAAAAGTATTTGAAAGGTTGCCACAAGGGGTGTGTGCAGGAACCCTTTTGGAGGTCTGAGGTTGTAAGTGAAAGCTCAGAAGGGATAACAGCTTTGAATACTTCAAATGAGGATGAAGATTGAATTTCCTTAAGGGGAGACAAGGTTCGAAGTCATCTAGCAGAAGGAAAGTTCAGAAGCAAAAGAATCTTGGTCTATTTTGTAGAAGTTGTCCAGGAGCAACAAGCGGTCGAAACTCTCTGTGGAGGATTCACGAAACCGCGAGGACCGTGGGATTCCAGTGAAGCTGCAAGAAGGATAAGCATAGGATGAATCCATCCTTTGGGAGGTAAGAATCAACGTGGACCGTTGATCGTGCTTTGCACAAGATGTCAGATCATTTCGTCACTTCGGGGATCTTGACAACCAGGAGTTGAGCGTAGTGGAACAAAAGTCCCAAAGTCGTGAGTTACGATAGGAATTGGCGGGGAATTCAGGATTTCGACACTTCGGGAACTCGGGGTTTGAGAGGATTCATTTTCAACTACCAAAGTTGCGAAGTGGCGAAAGCCGAGAGCTCGTGTGAATGCGTGGCACATTTATCAGGTGGGGACCGCAAGGGTGACAGGTGGGATGTCTTTGTAAATCGACAGATTCAAACCTTGTTGACCATTTCGGGGTTCACAGGTCGAAGGACTGGGAGCCTTGCATCTAGATTCGCGAAGTTGTGAAGTTCGAAACCCTGATGAAGTGAGAAGCCCGTTGGGAAGCCAACCTTTGCTGAGTGCATCGGAGTTCGACAATTCGGGTTTTGGAAGTTTGTAGAGATAGGAACCCTCGACAACAAGGATCGCAAAATCGCGAAACCCGAAGCCCCAGTTTAGTGAAGGGCACAACGCTATTGTGATCAAGAAGATTCGGGTTGGTGCCTGGTGTTTGTTCATGCAGGCTCAATCCATAAGGACCTATGGATACACCGTGAGTGTATGAGATCTTCCCCAAGGGGAAATCAAAGAGTTAATTAGACTCAAGGGAAGATTAGAACGATCCTGCGCGGACCTTGGACCTAAATGTTTGGGGGTCTGCGTCAAGTTTGGGTATCAGAGCGCAGAACAATTTCTTTGCTTTCTGTAGCAGAGAAAAGAGAACCATTTACAGCCATGCCTCCGAGAAGAAGATATAAACCAATGCTTGATCCAGCAGTGGAGAGGGAAATGCGTGAATTACGTGCTAAGATTGATGCCATGGAGACAACACAGAGGTGCACAGTCGACATTGTGGATATCAATGAGGCCGACAGTGAAAATGAAGCTGGACATGAAGGATAAGAAGTAGCAGTCGAAGATGTTGTAGATGAACGCCTATTTAGGGCTATTGCAAGGATAGGTGCTAGAGCAAAAATGGAGATTCCCATGTATGAGGGAAACCTAGATGTTGAAGAGCTTCTAGACTTGATTAGAGCTCTGAATAAATACTTCGACTATGAGGATGTCGAGGAAGATAGAAAAGTCAAACATGTTGTCACAAGACTTAAAAGGCATGCATCATTATGGTAGGATGAACTGCAGGCTAACAGACATTGAAAAGGCAAGCAAAAAATCAAAAGTTGGGATAGAATGGTTGCAAAGATGAAAGCCAAATTCATCTCCAAGGATTATCAAATTACTCTGTTTCGAAGGATGTAGAATTTGAGACAGAAGTCGATGTCAATGATGGAGTACACTGAAGAATTCTACAAACTAAACATCAGAGCAGGTCATCGGGAGAGCGATGATGAAAAGGTTTCCAGGTACATGAATGGTCTGATATATGACATCCAATATGAGATGAGCATGATGATCATTCAGACAATAGAAGATTCTTATCATATGGCTCTGAAAGATGAAGAAAAGCTGAGCCGAAAGAAAGGTCAAAGAGGCCGAGGTAGAAGTCAAGATAGAGGCAAAGCAGTTGCCCAAGACAACACTTAGAGACCTCAAGAAGAGGGGAAGAAACCCTAAACTCAGCATGAGAGAGGAGGAAGCTCACAGAGAGGGCAGTATTCTGATGAAAATACTTTTCCTCGAGCTAGAGGAAGAGGAAGAGGACGAGGAGGTGAAGTGAAATGTTTTTTTCTGTGGGAAAAATGAACATAAATCTTATGAGTGTCCAGACAGAAAGAAAGAAGGCGGTGAAACTCACATTTCTGAAGAACAAGGACAAAATGTTGAGGCAGAAGATGTTGAGGGTAGAAGATCCTTGATGATGAGGAAAGTTCTCTTGAAGCGAGAGAAGGAGGTAGAGAACCCAGCCCAAAGGAATAGTCTGTTTCGGACTACTTGCAAAACCAAAGACGAGGTATGCAAATTCATCGTGGACAGTGGTAGCACAGACAATCTTGTTTCTACAGAGATGGTAGAAAAGCTGGAGCTGGAGACTGTCATACATCCAAACCCATACAAAGTTTCGTGGCTACAAAAAGGACATCAGGTAAATGTCACTAAACAATGTTTAGTTGAATTTAAAATAGGAGGATATAAGGATGAAATATTGTGTGATGCCATTCCCATGGATGTTTGTCATCTATTTCTAGGTAGACCATGGCAATATGATAGAAATGTGATTCATGATGGAAGAAAGAACACATACACCCTGGAGAAGAATGGGAGGACACACATGCTGCTGCCGATTAAGGATAAAGAAGTGAAACTAGAGGTGAGAAACACTATACTTCTCATGAGTGGGAAGGAACTTCTTAATGAGGTTAAGAAGAAGGAAGACACACAATTCATTGTGGTCAGGAAGCCTAGAATTGTTTTAACCAGTACAAGAGTGGATGATTTACTAGAGGAAATCTAGAAGTTGCTGGAAGAGTTTGTTGATATAGTAGTGGACGAACTACCTCGTTCGTTGCCATCGATCAAGAGTATAAGTCATCAAATTGATCTTATACCTGGAGCCAGTTTACCAAACAAGGCAGCGTATAGATTGACGCCGCAGGAGAATGAAGAAATCAAGAGACAAGTCCAAGATTTAATGGACAAAGGACTGGTTAGAGAGAGATTGAGTCCATGTGTTGTTCCAACAGTGCTCAGCCCAAAGAAAGATGGAGGCTGGAGGATGTGTACAGACTCAAGGGAGATCAATAAGATTACTGTCAGATACAGATTTCCATTGCCAAGGATGGATGATTTGATGGATTGCTTGAGTGGAGAAAGATTTTTTTCAAAGATTGATTTGAAAAGTGGATATCATTAGATTCATATGAGATAAGGTGACGAATGGAAGACAACATTCAAGACAAATGAAAGGCTATATGAATGGCTTGTCATGCCATTTGGATTAACCAGTGCACCTAGTACTTTCATGAGATTGATGAATGAAGTCCTAAAGGATTTCATAGGAAAATTCGTCATCATATATCTTGACGATATATTGATTTTTAGTAAGACTAAAGCAGAACACTTAAAGGATTTAGTTGCAGTGATGAAGAGATTACAGCAAGAGAAATTGTTGATAAATATGAAGAAATCAACATTTATGAGGACAAAACTCATTTATTTGGGTTTTGTTATCTTTGCAAATGAGTTGAAGATGGATCCAGAAAAGGTGAATGCAATCAAGAATTGACCATCGCCGAAAAGTGTGTTTGAAGTTCGAAGCTTCCATGGATTGGAAAATTTCTATAGGAAATTCATTCGGAATTTTAGCGGAATTAGTGCACCAATGATGGATACGGTGAAGAAAAGACACAAATCTTTTCACTAGACATAGGAAGCAAATAAGAGTTTCAACTTGCTGAAGAAGAAGATCACGGAGCAACCAATTTTGGTTTTGCCAGATTTCAGCAAGACATTTCAAGTCAAGTGTGATGTGAGTGGATTTGCAATTGGAGCGGTCTTAAGCCAGGATGATAGGCTGATTGCATACTTCAACGAGAAGTTGAACGAAGAAAAGGTCAAATTCTCAACACATGACAAGGAATTTTATGCAGTCATACAAGCGCTGAAGAAATGGAGACATTACTTGGTTCCTAAAGAGTTTGTTTTGTACAACAATAACCATGCTTTACAATTCGTGACTCAACAGGAGAAGTTGAACCAAAAGCATGCTAAATGGGTTGAATACATGCAGAATTTTACTTTTGTAACTAAGCATATTTCTGGAACTGCTAACAAAGTTGTTGATGCTTTGAGCAGGAAGTGTTTTCTTATATAGAAATTCAGAGTCAAAACTATGGGTTTTGATAATCTCAAAGAAATGTATAGGGATGACCCAGATTTTAAGGAATCGTATGAGGCATCTGAGAATCCAGTTCTTAGAGATAGGACCCAATGGATTTAATACATGATCCAGGATGGATTATTATTCAGGGGCAATCAATTATGTATACCAAAATGCTCCATGAGGGAGAATCTGCTGAAAGAAAAACATAGTGGAGGATTGGTCGGACACTTTGGTCATGATAATACGTTCTCAAAGATGAATGGCTCATATTTTTAGCCAGGAATGAGGACAGTTGTTACGAAATTTGTGGACAGATGTAGAATTTGTCAGCACACTAAAGGGAAAAGGCAGAACACAGGGTTGTACCAGCCATTACCCATACCAGAAAGGCCATGGGATGTAGTAAGCATGGATTTCATATTGGTACTGCCAAGGACGCAAAGAGGGTGTGATTCAATCTTTGTGGTAGTCGACAGATTTTCCAAGATGGCACATTTTATACCATGCTAGAAAACCAGTGACGCAACTCACATTGCGAACCTATTTTTCAAATACGTCATCAGACTTCACGGCTTTCCAAGAAGTATTGTGTCTGATCGAGATACCAAGTTTGTGGGACATTTCTGGAGGAATTTATGGAAGAAGATGGGGACAAGTTTGTCATTTAGCTCAACATATCATCCTCGAATGGATGGATAGACAGGAGTTGTCAACAAAAGCTTGGGAGATTTGTTGAGGATCCTAGTGACTGAACAACACAGTTAGTGGGATCACATTCTGCCACAGGTAGAATTCGCTTATAATGATTTGATCAATAGAAGCACATGGCATAGTCCATTCCAAATTGTATATGGAATGTAGACAAGGGGAGTTTATAAATTGAAAGATGTGGAACAAGCTGAATTCAGAAGTGCTAGTGCAGAGAATTTTGCGGAAGCAATGAAGGAGCTTCACAGCCGAATTAAGGAGTGATTGCAAAATTCAACTCAAGAATAAAAGCACAGAGCAGATCAACACAGGCGAGAACTTCAATTTGAAGTTGGTGATATGGTTCTTGCACATATGAGGAAGGAGATGTTCCTGAGAGGAACATATAACAAATTGAAGATGAAAAAGATTGGACCATGCAGAGTCATGAGGAAATTTGGGGCTAATGCATATGAGATTGAAGCAGGAGCATAGGATGAACAGACAAAGGTTCAGTGGACCAAACAAATGCCTGTAGCTGAAAAGCCACAGATGGAAAGAATAATTGATAAGAGAGTCAGCAAGAAGACCAGGAGGAAAGAGTATTTTGAATACTTGGTCAAATGGAAAGGACATCCAGTTGAAGATGCCAGCTGGGAAGATGAATCAGAAATTCAGAAGCATGGAAAGACCATGCAAGAGCTCATGAACAAGAGTTCATGAAAATTTTCAAGCGATGGAGTATGATGCAGGAGCATTGTGCAAATCCCAAAGCACGCAACTAATCCAAAGAAATAGTTGGACGTGCGGAGGAAGAAAAGAGAACGTTTTCATAAAGACCCATTTTGAATTTTGAAACAAAGTCATTAATGTAATAGTTAAGAGGAATGTACTCGCATTTATAATTTGGAGTGTTATAACCCTAAATTGCACCATACATGCTTACCTGGCATCAGGCCAACTCATTTCCCTTCATTGCCAAAACATCTGCTGAGAAACCTCTTCAAAAATCCTCTTAGGAAAGTGACACGCGCCCTAACCCACTATTACACGCGTTGGAACGCTGGCAGACCTACTACTGCACGCGTTGGAACGCTGGCTAGCCTACTACAACCCGTGTTTACCTAACAAAGCATAAAAACAGGAAAGTTGCTGACGGGACGAAAATCTTTGGGTCAGTTAACTGGAACTCCCAGCCATGCATGGCCGAGAGTTCGTCCAAAACCCTAGCTCCTTCTAGCCTATAAAAGAAGGGGTAGGGGTACTATTTTGAGAAGAGGAAAAAGATAGCAAATAAACTCTACCCAATTGCCGAATCCATTTTTTCCCAACCCTTTAGCCTTTCCTCAAGCCTAAGAAGAATTCAAGCAAAGCAGTTGGAGGACAAAGAAGAGGAGGATCCCAGGATCAAGATCGAGGAACGATGGCCGGTCTCTATCATTATTGTAAGTTGATTCATCTTGAGATTAATAAAAGAATACTTTTCCCATCCCAATGCACAAGTGATATATATTGTATTTGATTTACACTTAATCTCTAACCTGTAGGTAGAAGAATAACATGCATGCATAGTGTTTTATCTTGATTGCAGGATTATCTTTGGAAGGAGCAGCGAGAGAAAACGGATAAAGCGCAATGGAGGATCTACATCAAACATCGATAGAAAAAGGTTAGTAGGTATTTTCCATGCTTGTGTGTGAAAAAGGGGTTTGAGTATTGGGGTGATAGGTTAAAAGTGTTTTATTTAAGGTCATGATCTGCGTACAAGTTCATCCCTAGCTTGTTAGTCCATAGGGTATTATTTCCCAACAACAGAATTGGCGACTCCACTGGGGATATTACTCTTAGGGTTTCCGGATTTCATTGAGGTTTTTGGGTAGTTCAAGGAATTATATTTTCTGCTTCTTTGTTTGTCTATTTTTTGTTAGGTCAGAGCTAGCAGGGAACTTGGTTCTTAATACCAGCTTTTCCTTGACTGTGCTTGACCTTTATTATTGGGACACACAGAGGTACACGCGGCCTGCAGAAGGCCTGCACGCGTGTAACCCGCGCCCTAACCTTCTGTAGCCCGCGTTTGAACGCTTGTTGCAGAGGTTTCAGTAGCGTGTAGGACTCAGAAAGCTTGAGAGGCAGTCTCCTCTTCCCTGTCAGAATTTTACATTCTCAGGGGGCTTTCTGGATCCTGTCTGGGTCTTGCCGGTTCACTGTCTTGTGTTCAGTCTACTGTATTGTGTGTGTTATCTTTTGCATTCATTTTCCTTTTCTGTTAAAGTAGAAGGATCCAAGCCTTTAAGAGACCCTGGTTGTCAATACCAGAGGCCTTTTTCAGGTCTGGGCTGCCTGTGTTTGGTTTTATCTTAGCTTTTATACAGACCTGCGGCCTGTTCAAGTTTAGCCCGTGGGTACCCGCGCGCTGTTATAGCTCAGCACGCGTTTGCACGCGTCCTGTTTCAGTGACAGTCGCGGGATTGATTGGTTGCTTTTTAGCCTGGGTAGGGCAGTCATCCCCTCCTATGGTGAGAAGTGTTCCTCTCAGGGGTTTTGAGTCTAGGGTGCACAGTCAGTAAGTTAGGGCCTCTTATCCTTAGCCCGTGTTTTTATTAGTTGATGTTTTGATAGAAAAGAAAAAAGAAAAATTTGTTTTATGGTTTTTAGACAAGTGTTAGAATTGGCGCTTTCTTGATTTCTTTTTCACATCTTTGCTCTGATTCTTTGCGATCTACGCTTTAAGCCAGAATTTTATTGTTGTTTTTGTGGTTTTGTGCTTGTCGGCATTTTCCCTTTGTTGCGTCATTTAGCAATTAAATAAAAAAAAATTTCTCGTGTTTCATTTTCTTCTTGGTTTGAAGATTGTGTTGTTGCATCAGTAGCTAGGAAGAAGTCTTTTTTCATAAGTTTTTGCATGAAATCTTAGAAAAATTCCAAAAGAAAAAGAAGTCTTTCTTGATGAAAAGTTGTTGGTTTTTGCATTTTTTGTAAA
>ML855181.1:31837-43012 GCA_009831015.1 Picea engelmannii | reverse complement strand
AAACATAAAAGTCTAATAAATTTTAGATTTAGTGTTAATTTTATGGCTTGTGTTATGTCAAAGGGTATGAAATTGAAACTGATGATGTATGAAAGATGAAAGTAAAAATGAACAAAAAGCTGGAAACAAAAACTTTCACTTAATGCAAAATTTCAACAACTTTTCAAATTTTTTTTCAATTTTCTAAGATTTTTGAACAACAAACTCAAAAGAGAATTTCACTTGACTACGAGCTACTTATGATCTAAATAAACTGCAAAGAACTTATGAAAGAAAAGACTTTTCCCTAGTTACTAATGCAAAACAACTCTTTTCAACCAAACAAGAAAAATGAAAGATTTTTTTTTTATTTGAATGCTCACAAAGAAAAAAGGAAAAATACCAACACGTAAAAACCAAGAAAAAATTCTGGCCTAATCGCAGATCGCAAAGAATCACTTCAAGAAATAACACACTAGCAACTTAAAAAAGGACTCTCACACTTGTCTAAAAACCCTAAAGATTTTTTTTTTTTGATGACAACTTTTAAATGAAAAAGAAAGCTATGGCAAAGATCAACCCTAAACTATTGACTGCTAAGATAGAGATTCAAAAACCTGAGAGGTATAAATCCTGTCAAGGGAAAGGATGACTACCTCACCGTCAACAAAAACTATCCCACACAAGCACACTACTGACAATTCAACAGCAAGTGTGTGCACGCGAGCTGTGTAGAGATAGAGGGTGTGTACATGCGTGTTGGCCTTATACAGGATGCATGTATCTCTAAAACTCTGAAAAAAATAAAAACAGACAATCCAAACCAGGAAGAGACCACTGATATTGAGAACCAGGATCTCCTGAAGGCCTAGACACTCTCTTTAACAGAAAAAAGGAAAACAATGTAAGGAAAAAAAATCGTAAAACAAACCAATCTGAGATGAGACTGCAAACAACCAAGACTAGAAAGAGTTCCAGAAAACCCCTGAGAATGACTGATTCTAACAGGGAAGAGGATGATTGCCTCCAAAATTTTCTGGAATCTACACGCTACTGTTACTTCTACAACTAGTGTTTACATGCGTGTTGTAAGAAAGTAGGGCACGGGTACATGCGTGCAGACCTTATGCAGGCCGCATGTACCTCTGTGGGTCTCGAAAAAACACAGTCAAGCAAAAATCAGAGATAGCTAGTATGGAAGACCAGCTTCTCTGTCAGCTCAGACTTTGCAGAAACTTCAAAAAACAGGAAAGAAAACCAGTCTTTGAAAACTACCCAAAAAATAAAATTCCCAAGAACCCTAGAGACTTCCCCAGTATGGTCGCCAATTCTGTTGTGGTGGGAAATCCCCCTACGGACTAGCAAATAGGGTTATAGTATGCATGTAGATATGACCAAAAGAAACCTACTTTCTACCTTCATCCCAGACTTAATCCCCATTTCTTTTCAGCAAATACATGGTTAGACCAACATACCTTGTTCTGGATGTTCGATGTTGATCCTTCTTCACACTTGATCGCTCGTTCGCACCTCTCCTCCCAAGGCTGACCTACATACAAAACAAGAAACAAACTACACATGCATTTTACCTACAGACTAATGGGTTAGAGATTCAAACATATATTTACTGAACTATGAAGAACTCATATAGTGGGATGGGAAAAGCATTTCTTTATTATTAGCTTTAATGAATCAACTTACAATGTCGAGACCAGCCACTGCTCCATGAATCCTGATCCTGGGCTTCTCTTCAAATGTCCTCCAACTTCTTTGCTTTGTATCTCTTCTTGCATAAGGTGGCTAAAGGGTTGGGACAATGGGAATGTGCAATTTCTCCTTCTCCAAATGGGACCACTAACCCTTCTTTTATAGGCTAGAAGAAGCTAGGTATTTGGATGAACCCTTGGCCATGCATGGCCAGGAGTTTCAGTTAACTCACCCAAAGTTGTGTGTTCCATCAGCAACTTTCCTTTTTTCATTCTTTTGTCGGTCCACGCAGGCTGTTTTAGGTCAGCTAGCATGTACACACATGCAGTAATGGAGTAGGGCGCATGGGCCCTTATAAAAGAGGTTTTTTAAAGAGTTGTTCAGCAGTGCTTTGCCAAATAAGGGATCTGAGATGGCCTGATGTTAGGTAAGCATGTATGGTGAAAATTAGGGTTATAACAATGTGGATGATATTTTCATTACAGGGGTAGAGAGACTCATCACTAGCTGCAAGGAGAGCCTTGCTTCATATTTTGAGATGATTGATATTGGACTGATGCACTATTTTTTGGGATTGGAGGTTTAGAAGGAGCCTGGACACATATTCCTGGGACAAGGGGAAGTATGTGTGTTATATTATGAGGAGATTCCATATGGAGGATATTAGTCCCATGACCACTCCCATGATTACCAACTTGAAGAAGCTTCATTCTTATGAGTCACAGTTGGTGGATTCCACTTTATATCGTTAGTTGATCGGTTCTTTGATGTATTTGGTCAATACCAAGCCAGATATTTGTTTTGTTGTCAGTACTCTCAGTCAGTTCATGGTGGATCCTAGGAGATTGCACTAGGTGGAAGAAAAACATGTGCTCAAGTATATTTGTGGTATGGCATATTATGGTTTGGACTATCAGAGAGGGGATGTAGTTTGTCCGGTTGGCTATACAGATTCAGATTGGGAAGGATGTGTCAGTGACCAAAAGAGTACTTATGGATGTTGTTTCATATTGGGCTCATCAATTGTGTCTTGGTTCAGTCAGAAGAAAAAGTCAGTGGCATTGAGTTCTACAGAGTCTAAGTATATGGATGCCAGTCAGGCTAGTTGTGAGGCCCTTTGGCTTTGCAAGTTGTTGGTGGGATTGTTTGGTGTGCAGTTGAGGCCTACCTTGATTTATTGTGACAATCAGAGTTGCATTAAAATCTCAAAGAATCCAATATTTCATGATAGTTCTAAGCATATTGATATTCATTATCACTTCATCCGTGACTATGTTCAGAGAGGAGTAGTGGAGCTACAGTACATATCTACAGATGAGCATGTTGTATACATACTCACCAAAGCATTGGGAAATGGAAAGTTTGTATTTTTTAGGGACAAGATTGGAGTGGTGAGTAACACTTTCCTCGGTAAGAGGGAGTGTTAAAAATAATTAAAAAGTGCCTAGAAAAGTGTTTCTCATCACCTAGGTGCCTAAGGGGTGAGAAAATGCCTAATGTGGACCCTAGTCATTTAATTTGTGAGAGACAAATTAAAAGGTTACTTTTTGAGACTTAGGGAAAGTGGGTGGATAAAGTGATTTTATTTCCACTATTGATCTCATCTCATCTCCACCATTGGATGATAATACTCTTCACCTTCCCCCATGAGGTCGACTAGGGTAGGAGGGCGCACCATTTCTAGGGTTGATTCATTCATTTGCTGAGAGATCAAGAGGAGGAGGTCGAGCTTGAGTGAGAAGAGAAAGTTGTAGAAGTGAGAGAAGGTTTTTGAAGGAATCAAGTGTTACACATTATTTTGGTCACCTCACTAATCACCTAACAACATGTGTTCATGTTCCCTAAAAATATTAAAAGAGACTTTCTCCATGGGAAAAGTGATTTGATTTCCTCTGCCAAAAACCATATGAAGGAAGGTTGTCGCACCTTGCTCTATTCATGGGGTGTGGCGATGCCTGATCGTCTCACTCTACACTATACCTGGAATGCGACATCGTCACATGCTTCTATATACACAGGGTGTGACAATGCTTAAATCTTGGAAAAAGTCAAATTTCACGAATGTTCTAGAAGGGGATCTTCTAGAAGATGAGGTGGCTTTCGATCGGTTTGGATCTTACTCGCTTCTCTGATTTGGTAGGATCATCCTAATATTCTCATCCATATCTCTTTCACACTATATAAAGAGGGATCTCTCATGGAAAAGGATTAGGTTGAATAGGCTAATAATTGTATGGAGAGCTCTACTTCAGATTGTGCTTGAGATCTTTGCTTTAGTTCATCAAGTCAAATTGTAGATCTTCTTCATTCAAGGCATTGGAGCAAAGGAGTGTGTGTTGAAGCAAAGATCCTTAGAAAGGGGACCTTGCAACATCAAGGCATGGGTTTTATTCTCCACTTTCTATTCACTTATTACAATAATGCATTTCTTCCCTATATAAGCATCTCATCTTCTATTGTATAATTCCTTGATCATATACATGGACTTCATTAGAATGTATGTATCTTTGTTTTCCTCCGTTGTTGGTTTGTGATTCTTAGATAGGATTACCATTTTTCAAACAAAAGGAAGGAGCTACAAATATGAAACTAGTGAGGACAAGCATCGTTTAAAAGGTACACCACTTGTAACTCATTAAACTAGTTCACATGATTATGAAGTTTAAGGAGAAGTGTGCATTTTGTTATGTTTTGTTCTAGTTTCCAATGGGATCTAGGGAGATTTGTTTATATATGCACTTACCGATTAATCCATTAAAAAAATTGGTGACCATACTGGGGATACGAATTTCTTTTGGTTTTTTGCCTCTTATTTGTTTTTATCGTACCTTCTTTTGGTTAAATTCATTCTATGAGTCTGTGGATGATCCATCTGGAGTCCCTGGGTCTGAAGGTTCAGTTAGATTTTTTTTCTTTCTTCCATTTTTTCCTTAGTTGCAGAGATCGTCGCACTATGATATATAGACAGACTACGATGACACTCTGACATCACACCCTACATGTGCAGACCAGTGCGACGATGTCGCACTGTGCTCTATTGGCAGCCTACAATAATCCTAGCTTGTCACACTGTGCTCCACTGCCACCTACGATGATTCCTGTAGGAATTGTTGGAGACAACCATTTTTTCTTTTTCCACCCAGTTTTTCCTCAATTCCCTGGGATGAACTTCTGATACTAGTGTTTTATTTATTTATGAGTTGAAGCTTGCACTTTATTGATTTTCAGTAATTGAAAGTTTTTCTTTGTATTTTTGCAATTTTTTCTTTTGACTTTGTCACAAGAGTATAATCTCTAGATCTTGGTCCTGAGTGCTTTCTTGACAAAGGGTCTTTGATTTGTTTAATGTTTTGGATTGTTTTTACTTTCCAGGTTGTTTATTGATTGAGAGACATTTTTGTTTTCATTTGACAAAAGGTTTTCCTATCATTTTATTTTTTTGTCTACATTATGAGTTTGATTTGGGAATTGTGTTGAGAGTGTGTTAATTTTCTTGGATTACACTTTCTTTTCTTCATTACATCTCTGATTTGATTTGGGAAAAGAAGAACTGAAGTCATTTATTATTTTTAGTAATCTTTCATAAGAAAATTATTGCATTCACAATATTTGTTAAGAGAGGAAATTGGAAAATTTTGTAGCTCATGATTATTTGGAATTTTTCTCATTCAAAAACTGAGAAATTGTATTTTGTAGCTCTTGTACTTCAAAAAGAGATACCTTCTCCCTACTGTAATTAGATTTCATTGAATTAAAATATTGCATATTCATCTCTTCTTGCATTTTATTGGGTCAAGGTCACATACATCATCAGTTTCATTCCCATCTCCCTTTTGAGTAAACAACAACTTTTAAAATACAACGTAATTTTAAAATTTATTAGTAACTTTTATTTTCTATAAATTCTCTTCACCAACAATAGCTAGGACATCACTTTGGAATAGGTTGTAAGGAACACTCTCCAAAGCATCAAAACACACACTAGTATCTTGTGATAGGGAGAATTCAAATCCACTTGCTACATTTTGTCCCGGGAAGCCCTTCTAACAAAAGGGTCAATCATGAGGTCGCATTAAGACTATTAGAGTTACTCACCCTGATTTGTCGGTCTTATTGTAGAGATTGTGCGTATTATTGGGGGTCACTTGAGAGTATACCCACGATTATGTGTGGGATCTTCTCGAGTTGATTTTGGGCTAGATACCTTGCCTTTGCGCGTGGATCGGACTGTCGATTGTTTCCCCAGGCATCATTGTCATAATTGGTAACCTTAGTAGCCTATCTCTTTAGGGTATTTACATGAGGTGAATGTGGAGGGGAAAGTATTCATGGTACCTGGAATCAACGTTGGCCAAACTCACTTGGGCTCCTTGGAGGGTATACCCATGATTATGTGTGGGATCTTGCACCAGGGTGTAAGTCCGTTAAGTAGGTCGTCAACGTAACTTTTCCAACTGCTTTATCCCAACCCCTTCTTGTCTTGATTTCGCGATGTTGGATTTCATCACCAACTAGTGACTTCAGAATAAGAAGGTTTGTTTGATTGGTTTGATTTCTATATTTTATTAGTGAGTGTTGTTTGTTTCTCTAGTTGGCCACAGATTTGTTTCATTCTTTATTTGGTTCAGCCAATATCGTCCTTCGTTGTTCATGTAGGATGAAGGGGCTACCTCCGGAAGATCCCAAAGGTTACCTCCCTTTGCTTCCTAACTCACCAGAGGGCTCTCCTAAGAGAGCAGTCAATAACGAAGTAGCCTCTAAGGTTGGAATTTCACATTCTTTATAGGGATTCCGAATTGTTTCAAATTCTTTAGAGGCATTCATACTTCCCCCAAATCCATTATTGAGTATTAGACACGATGCACATTTTATCCAGATGAACTCATCGGGAGAAATTATTTTTGTCGAGAATATTGAAGTACCTACTAGACCTAATGCAAGATCTGGAGTAGACGATCCACTTTTTCAAAGTGAATCATTTAGAACCCCGGCTCACATTGTTGGAATTTTTAATCCTAGTTCTGCCCCTTCTTCGGGACACGATATTTTTGGCACACTAGGAATGAGTTCTAATCAACCAATTGCATCGAAAATGCCTGAGACGTCTGTTACCTATACGGTACCTTTAGATCATTTTACTGGTACAACCAGTAATGTCTCCATAGTTTCAGACCAATTTTTGGTTGGTTCTCACTCGATTATTCCTCTCTAGATGGCCCACTCTACCATGGTCCAACAAGATACGATTGTTTCTATTGGAAATGTGGTTATCTCTCAAGATCCTATTGGAACACCACTTTCTCTTAGAACAAATCCGTCACTTCCCCCTGGGTATAAAGCTTTGAATACTTCCATTTCTATTCCTACCCAGAATCCATCCGGAGGGCATAGAATTTTTGTTCCTCCTAGGTATAATGTTGCTAGTCATTTTTTCCCTACACCTACCCAAGTCCTCTCCGGGGGGCCTTACGTTCCTCCTCCACTGTTGTATGGAGGATCTGATCGTCTTGGCCCTAGTGGCTCTAATCCGGTTGGAGGCACCAATCTTTCTGTAACTTCTGGTTTTAATATTCCTATTGGGGGGAAACCTCAATTTGGGGGACAACCTCAGGTTGGGGGGAAACCTCAAGGTGGATCCCATAACTCAGTTTATGGGAAAAGTACACTTGCATTAAAATATCAATCTTGGAATCTTCCTTTCCAAGGGAATCAACAACTGTATGGGGGGAAACATCCTCAAGGTAATTCTTTTGTACCCCTTAATCTCGGACAACCGTATCTAGGTTCTATGAATCCTACTTGGGGTCAAAATTTTCAGTCTAATGTTCCTTTCCAATCTAATCAACCAAACCCCATTGACTATTTGAATCAAAACCCTCCACAACCAAATTTCACAGGACTGTCTAACTATTTGCAGACTGCTTATGGTCCTATTGGTATATACCTACGGGACTTCCTCCTCAAAACTACCGGTTTCCTCAAGTGAACAGACAATTTCCTTTTCTTGCCACTTTGGATTTACCGGATTTGTCTATGATTTTGAATGATATTATTTTACATTCTCCTTAATGTCCTATCATACCAGCCAAATTACCATCTGACATTCCTAAATTTGATGGTCAATCAAGAGAAGACCCAAATAATCACATCATGCATTTTCATCTTTGGTGTTTGTCCAACTCATTAATGGATGACTCCATAAGATTACGACTTTTCCAACGAACTCTCACGGTTTTGACAGCCAAGTGGTATATTGAGTTTCCACAAGGATTATTAATGACTTTGATACCCAAGCCATGGATTTCTTAACACATTACCAATTGCCAATTTGATATGAGACAGGAATTGAAATTTTGATTTATTTTAAACAATCCTCTTCCACTCATATTTCTGATCATATCAATGAATCGAGGAGGAGAAGATGCTTAATCAAAGTTCCCCTTCCTGACCAACTATTGGTTGAGTGGTTTACCAAATCATTCATTGGTCCTATTTTCCATGATGTCACCATGGGTGGTGTCTTCACTGAAGAGCAGGTGATTAGTCATGCTCAATATCTGGATCTCGTTTATTCACAAATGGGCACAATCTATGACTTGATCCATGAAGCTCCTTGTCCATCCACGAATCCTACCCCAACACATCCAGTAGATTCTCATGCTATGATGGTGTTATTAGCACTTTTCATGTTGAGACTCTATCTACACAAGCTAGTCATACCAATTCCAATTCTACTGCTTCTAATGTACAAAATAATCCTATTCCTACGCCTCCCTCCGGTAAAAATTCTGAAGTTAATTCAGTTCAATCTACATCCCCTGGTAAAAATCAAAATAAAAAGAAAGGGAAGGGTAAGAATGAGGACAAAAATAATAATCAACAATCTGAGAAGCCCAAAACAAAGCCCGTTGATGACAAAGATAAACGTATACCTCATCACCCTTTCCTTATTTGTGGTGACGATCACTACATGAAAGATTGTCCACGATGTGATGAGGTTACTAAGTTCCTGCAAGGGACCAAAAAACCTCCTACACCTGTCATTTTGTCACAACCTTTCCCTTCTCAGCAGCAGACTCAATTGGGCATTCATGACCAACCTTCTCCTTCTACCATGTCTTATGTCCTTATGTGTACTGGTGACTCCAAGAAGAATGAAGTTGTAGTCGCAAATCAAGCCAAAGACTATTCTCCATTGAAAGAGAAAGTTGATGATTTACCACAGTCGTTGGTTCAACCTCCTCCTCCAACTTCACCTCCAAATGGTCCTCTTCATCTCGAATGACCGGGTCTCGATACAGTTCATCACCCTCCTCCCAAGGGAATTGCTCGAAAGTGTCTGTTTAATCCTCACGCACGTGCTGCCCAAAACTATAGTATTGTAGAAGACCTTGCGCAAGCACCCTCTGCGATGTTGGCTCTCAAATTCCTTCAAAGTTATCCTACTCAACGGAAGGCATTGTTAAAGGCTATTGGTGGAATAGATCCTATCAATACCAATTTACTAATCTTTGACTTGGAAGATCATATTCTAAGTATTCCTCCTCAATTAGCGTTTCATATCCAAGTTGTTGTGAAAAATAAGAATATATGTCAAACCGTTATTGATGAAGGAGCCTTGACTTGCGTTATGTATGTTACTTGTTGGAAAGATATTGGCTCTCCTGCCCTTACCAAGTCACAAAATACTTTTAAGGCATTCAATGGTACAGGTTTTAAACCTTACAGTGTTCTTCCTTCACTGTCTATTACGTTAGAAGGTAAATCGGTCAATGTCGAGGTTGAGGTCTTTGATGCACCTCTTTATTATAACCTTCTACTTGGTCGTAGTTGGCTTGATTCCATGCACACAGTTTTGTCTACCATTTTTTGTGTGTTACGTTTCCCGCACTAAGGAAAGTTCATTACTGTCGACCACCTGGCCTTCTTTAATTCTAATTCAACTACTAGCAATGCACCTTTTATCTCTAAAAAACCTCCCGGTTATGAGAATGTTTGATCCAGGTGGATATCGGTGGCCACCCACCTTTTCCAAATGGCTCAAAACGACTTTCTGGCAATTTTGGCAATTTACTATTTTTAGCAGTTTTTCGGGTCCTAAACTTCTGGAGCCGTTTTGAGGCCTTAAAGGACGTTTTTTGGGGTATGTTGTGGACGCAAAATTTCATCATGAAATTTTGTGGAAAATGTTGTATTCCTCGGATAGATCTTTCCAATGGGCTATCATATGCCTAAAACAAAGATCGTATGCAAAAGTTACGACCCCGGGAAGTTGATGCACCAACTTACCCAAACGGGGCCCACATGACTTTTGGCGCTTCATCTTCTAGGGTTAGGGTTTTGGATGTATAGGACTTTTTGCATTCTCGTTTATTGTAAAAAGGTCCTTTAGAGCCTCATTGTAACCATCTTCTTGCGAATGCGAGTAGCGGTCACATCTCTTCTCAAAGATAAGCTACCACCATTCTAGCGAGTGTTTCACTCTGTATTTTTATAGTCTCTGTACATTTCTCTGATTAATAGAAACCATATATTACTATATATCTATGTTTATGGTTGCGTCTCTGATACATTTCTGTTATATTATTGAATATCTGCAATATCTCTGTACATTTCATTATTATATCTCCACTCTCTTTTTGTGCCGAAAATAATCTGGATCAGTGGTATCAGAGCAGGCTGCTCTTGATCGTTTTTTCAGTGCATGTCCCCGATGAGGTCCGAGTATAAAAAGTTGGGTCTCGATCTTGTCTCTCTTGAGTACAATCTCTCTCGCACACCCAAGAAACCCTCAATGGCGGAAGAAAAGAAAAATGATGGAGCAGACGATCCTATCAGTCTGTTGCTTGAGCAAGTTCTCACGCGACAGAGGGATGAAATGATGGAGAATTTTTCCGATATCCTTCAACGCCTACTGATATCATCAGACGCATATTCATCAAGCAGCCACTTTGGAGGCACCTCACCTTTCAAGGTACAGGTTAATTTTGATATTCCCGTATTTGAAGGTCAAATAGATGCAGATGCCCTAGATAAATGGTTAAATCTGCTAGAAGGTTATTTCTCTGTTCATAATTTTTCCGACAAGGAAAAGATCATCTTCACACTCCTTAAGGCTCTCCCCCATGTCAAACATTGGTAGGAAACTTACTGGGAGCAGAGTTCCACAGAGGAGTTTGGAATATACGGAGCCGAGCCCAGTTGGGATTTTTTTATGGATGCGGTAAAGGAACAGTACTACCCTATTGGAAACTATGAGGACCAGTATATGAGATGGACCACACTGCTGAAAGAGAGGGGCCAATCAGTTCCGGAGTTCACCAATAGCTTCCATACCTTTCACACCAAGCTGGGTATCAAAGACTCCGAACGACATTTGGTTCTGAAATACCATGGGGCTCTACACAGATACATCCAAACTGAAATGGATTTTTTGGAAATCTCATCACTCGGTGCTGCCTATCGATATGCTGTTAAAATCGAGCAGAA